>JBBPBX010011772.1:45407-55312 GCA_038048925.1 Garcialebias charrua
ATCATTCTCAACAAAAGTCTCTGGCATCTAAGTGGCACTGAATCAAGATCTTTGCTGTTTATGAGAGGTATCAGCGGCTTGTGGTAACTTTGTAAGGTAAAAGAGTTCAGTCCATAAAGGTATCTGCTGAATTTTTCACATGCCCAGACTGCTGCGAGACACTCCTTTTCTATTTGAACGTATCTTTGTTCTGCATCGGTGAGTGTTCTGGAACAGAAGCTCACTGGTTTTAATTGTCCATTATGATCTTGGAGTAGAACTCCCCCTAAACCATAATTACTAGCATCCGCGCTGACAATAGTCGGTTTAGTTATATCATAGAATGCGAGTACAGGTGATTTTGTGACAAATTCTTTCACTTTACTGAATGCTTCTTCTTGAGCAGTGCCCCATATCCAAGTCACATCACCTTTAAGCAGATCATTAAGAGGTTTAGTGATCTCAGAAAGGTTTGGTAAGTATCTGCCCAAGTAGTGAATCATTCCAAGAACCTTTCTCAAATCAGAAATATTCTTGGGTGCTTCAAGTTCTGTGATTGCGTTAACTTTGGCTTTATCTGGTCTCATGCCATGCTCATCAATATAATGTCCAAGATAATTGAGTTGTTGCTGACGAAAGAGGCATTTGTCATAGTTTAACTTTAACCCTGCTTCCTTAAGAATGTTCATCGTCTTTTGTAGTCTCACCTCATGTTGCTCTGGGGTGTCTGCATATATCAGTATATTGTCCATATAGACTGCTACACCTTCTTGTCCATCCAAGAGTTTTGTCATCTCGCGTTTGAAGTTTTCTCGTGCGTTGGTAATCCCAAATGGTAGCCTGTTGAAGTAGTATCTGCCAAATAATATATCTGATATAATAAGATTATTTTCTTCTACTGCTTCCTTTCATTTCATGTATTGTTTTCTTTCTTGTTGTTTTGTAAATAGTTTTCTTGTGTTTTTTTAATCTGGAATGAATAAATAATCTAAAAAAAGAAAGAAAAAAGTCATACCTTGTGGGATTCGAACCCACTAGGTCTAGATAAGGTTAGGAGCAGCTAATGGCACATTGCGTTTCCAGTGAGCTCAGCTAACGGCACATTGCGTTTCCAGTGAGCTACCTGGACGTGTCTATATTTTAAGGTCCACATTTATTAGAAACGAACCGCCCCTCATTTCTGGCTACACCTATGGATATCACCGATATTGCATTTTATCTCCTTTAATATCGAACATAACACCAATACATTACAGACCACAGGACTGTGTGCGTTCGTGCCTCCAAGCTCTCGTCTCCAAGCTCTTGTCTCCATGCTCTCGCGAGAGTTAGTCATTTTCCTGGTTCTAACGTAACCTTCCACATAAAATAGTGCCATTACATCACATAGACTACCCACATGTGAATCTCACACAGACCGTAGTTGCCTACACAAGGCTGAGGGCGCCGCAATCAAGGCAAACAAATGTAAGACTACCCACATGTTGAATCTCATACACATGGTAGTTGCCTAAAAGCGGGTGAAGCCGCTAACCAAAGCAAACAAAAGTAAGACCACCCACGTTTACATCTCACACACATGGTAATTGCCTAAAAGTGGGCAAAACCGCTAACCATGGCAAACAGAAGTAAGTCTACCCATGTGTTGAATCTCACACACTTGGTAGTCACAGAAAAGCAGGCAAAGCCACTAACCGCAAACAGAACCAGACTACCACTCACCCTGCACACACACTTTTTGCCCCACTCCCCTCAGGAAGAGGTTGAGGAGCATTAAGTGTAGAACCACTAGACTGAGGAACAGCTTCTACCCTGAGGCTGTTAGACTCATGAATAAATAAATAATAAGAGTAAACACTGCAAAATATCACATCATGCTGATGCTGATCTGTTTTCTTGTTGCTGTGTTCATATGTGACCATTTGCTCATATAGACTCATGTTCGTGCGGCTGTCTGTTTGTAATGATTTTGTTTTTCTATTACATTAGTGCTTAGTGTATTTCTAGTTGATGTTTTTCTTAGTTAATCCTAGATGTTATTACTGTTTTTCTCTTACATTTTGTTGTTGAATGTAACTGGGACCCTGTGTACATAATCTCATTTCATCACATGTACCACATGCGGTGCAAATGACAATAAAGATTCCTGACTCTGACTCTGACTGACTCTGACTACTCTCATGTCAGCCCACACGCGGTAGCTAAATCCACAGTGGGCAGCACCGCTATCCCAGGTAAAAATAAGGGAAATACTACTCACCAGCTTATTGATCACAAACATAGTAGTCAAACGCTGTAAGTTGGAAGAGAGGCGAAAGCCATTGAGTCTCCAATAAATAGGAGAAATACCTTAACAAAGGCTAAGCTGTAGCGGCCCCTCGGAGGGCGAAACACACTGCTCCGGCCAGTAGGCCGTCTGGCCTCTAGCGATGTTGGAAATATCCAAGGAGAAAACCGTGCACAAGAATAAAAAAGGAGCAGAGTCATGGATGATGCTAGCCTCTGATTAGTCATCCGGTCACACACGTGTGATAAAGTTATTATAATTACTCAGAACAGCGCATGGTCAAAGGGAACATTCAGTGTACATTGTTTTTAGAGTTTTTTCATGTTTTACCTTTTTGTATAGTATCTCTGATTTTATGATTTTATTTTTCTGTGATTTTATGATTTTATTTTTCCTTTTGTGAAGCACTTTGTGACTCTCATGTCTGTGAAATGTGCTATATAAATAAAACTTACTCACTCACTCACTCACTCACTCACTCACTCACTCACTCACTCACTCACTCACTCACTCACTCACTTACTTACTTACTTACTTACTTACTTACTTACTTACTTACTTACTTACTTACTTACTTACTTACTTACTTACTTACTTACTTACTTACTTACTTACTTACTTACTTACTTACTTACTTACTTACTTAGTGTACCCTGATGCATGCTCAATAATCCAGGTAGAAAAATCTAAAAAAGCTAAGTCTGGTCCTCTGGAAATTCAAAAAACAAAACAAAAAAGTAGAAATGTTTCGTCTTTCTTCCGAAAAACATCCTCAGTCTGAGGTGCTGTATTCAGCTTAGTCTTATAAATAGCACCTGCTCACAGTGGATCAACCAGTTGGCTGCTGACAGCCAAAACCAGCTGCTCACATGATCAAGGAGCACCATCAGCCTAACGGTGGATCGTCAGCACCCTGATGGTTGTTTGCTATTCACAGAGGGCTGAGTGATACTAGCAATAACAGCATTGTAAGAGGGGGACAGTTGAACACGGAGGCCTCCACCTCTGTTTAATGATGGACGGTTTCTTTTCACAAAGATGGCCTCCTTTACTCCTCTCTCAAACCATCGTTCCTCTCTATCAAGGATGTGAACATCTTCATCCCTGAAAGAGTGACCGCTGGCCTGGAGATGAGTGTAGACCGCAGAGTCCTGACCTGATGATGTTGATCTTCTGTGCTGGGCCATCCTTTTGGCCAGTGGCTGTTTAGTTTCCCCGATATAAGACTGATCACAGCCCTCCTGACACTGAACAGCATACACAATATTACTCTGTTTGTGCCGGGGGACTGGATCTTTGGGATGAACCAGTCTTTGCCGTAATGTATTTTGGGGTTTAAAAGCCACTGGGACGTTGTGTTTAGAAAATAAACGTCTCAATGTCTCTGAAACTCCCGCAACATACGGAATGACCACTGGTCTGGGTCTGGGTTCCTTCTTTTCACCTGATGGCTGGCTGGAGTCCTGTTTGGGTTTCTTCTCTGCTTTCAGGAAGGCCCAGTTAGGATATCCACATTTCTCTAGAGCCTGTCTTGTGTGGGATTTCTCCTTCTGTCTGGCTCCTGAGTTAGTGGGGACGCTGTCTGCTCTGTGGTACAGAGTCCTGATGACTCCTAACTTGTGCTCCAAAGGATGATGGGAGTCAAACTGCAAATACAGAACATTCAGTGCTTTCAGCACCGCCCTCTGGCGGTCAGGAGGGATGAAATAGAACTGTAATCATTTTTTTAAACATATAAATCGTTTAAAAAAAATTAATGGTGGTATCAATTAAGACAATTCCCCAATCCTATTCCCTGAAATACAACACAGCGCTCCTTCAGAATACCGTAGCTCTAAATGGAGATTTTACAAACATTTCCATTCTCTTGAGGTTATAATGACTCTCTTTTTTTTAAATAATAATAATAATAATAATAATTGTCTAATCTTGTCATCTGCGTATGTTTCCCATACACAGACGAAATTCGTCTCTGCATTTAACCCAACCACCTACCAGGCGGTGCAGTGAGCAGCCATAGAAGGCGCTCGGGGAGCTGGAGAAATAGGTGTGCACTCATAGACACCCCAAGCTGTGTAGTGGCCGGGACGCGAACCCGCGTCCTTCGGGTCCCAAGTCAAACGCCCTAACCACTACACCATCTAAATTTTAATTGAATATTTGGAGGTAAGTTTTTTTTATGAGCTTTATACATGACTTGTAAAATTATTTATTCAACCAAATCATAAACTGTTAATAATTTCAAATGATGAAACAATATATTTGTTGGGTGAGCATAGCACTTCCTACTAATAATAATAATAATAATAATAATAATAATAATAATAATAATAATAATGAATTCCATTTATAATGCACTTTTCATTAATAAAAATCTCAAAGTGCTACAAAGTGCAACAAAGCAAAGATCAAAATAAAACAAGTGATAAAATCAAATAAAATCAATAATAATATCGACTAAGATCAAAGATAAAATCATGTGGATGCAGATTAGGCTTGCTTAAAAAATAAATAAAATAAAACAAGTGATAAAATCAAGTAAAATCAATAATGATATCAGCTAAGATCAAAGATAAAATCATGTGGAGGCAGAATAGGCTTGCTTAAAAAGAAAGGTCTTTATGCTGCTTTTAAAGTCAACCAGTGACTGTGGAGCTCTCAGGTCGTCAGGGAGGGAGTTCCACAGGCGGGGGGCAGCCACACAGAATGCTCGGTCTCCCATGGTCCTCAATTTGGTCCGAGGAATATGAAGGAAATTACTGTTCTGTGATCGTAGAGACCGGGTGGATGAATATGGTGCAAGAATGTCCTTTAGATAGTCAGGTGAAGTGCCGTGCAAGCATTGATGGGTAATGAGAGCAGTTTTGTACTGAATTCTGTAGGTGACAGGAAGCCAATGGAGGTTATGGAGAATGGGTGTAATATGTTCAAATTTACGAACTCTCAACAGAATCCTTGCTGCACTGTTTTGAATGTATTGAAGTTTCTGAAGGTTTTTGCCAGGGATACCAATAAACAGGGAGTTGCAGTAGTCGAGCCTGGAGGAGACAAAGGCATGGACGAGTTTCTCAGCATCAGGAAAAGTCAGAGATGGGCGAAGTCTGGAGATGTTTCGAAGATGGAAGAAGCAGGTTTTAAACAGATGCTTAATGTGATTTTCAAATGTAAGATGAGAGTCCATTTTTATTCCAAGATTTGTAACAGAGGTGGAGAGGGGGATGTCCTGACCAGAGAAGGAGATTGTTGTTAAAGTTGATGTTTGTATCTGGTAATAATTCTTGTAGCTCCTTTTTGTAAAATTTAAATAGGGTTTGTAATTGTTTTGCATGCTTTTCCCCAAACTTCAATACAATAGATTAAATATGGAACACTCATTACATTATACAATATAACTTTGTCATTCAAAAACGGTTTTGCTTTATACAGTAATGCAATTGATTTTGTTATTTTTATTCTTAAGGAATTTACATGAGATTTACATGTCAGCTTCTCATCAATAAAAACACCCCCCAAAAATTATTTCATTAACTTGTTAGTTAGGTCCCCTCCCTACAGTTCTGGTGACATCCTGGGGACACGAGATGGAGGAAAAAGGGTAACGTTTTCTCCATCAGCACTCCACTACATTTGTTTATGTATTTTTCACTCATTAAAGTGGAGCAATAACTTAATTATTAATACAGTATATTCACCCTTTAATGATCAGAACTCAGTCGCTGAAGTAGAATCCATTAATTACAGGGAGTCCTATACCAGAACGAATGACTATCCATCTGAATGAAGAGACCAACGTTGTCTGAAATTTTATAACAAAAATATTGAAACTAAGAATCAACAACAATAATTAAACAATAACAATTAATCAATCAAGGCTTATTTCTCTTGTCTAAGGCAAAATTCACACTTTGAGCAGGAATTATTTTGGTTTTAATATGTGCATGAATTTAGACAAAGTGACTATTTTAATAGTTTACTTTGGATTTTGGTTAAAAGAAGTTGGACTTGGGTTACAGTCGAGCCCAACAATCTCATCAGGAATCGGAGCACAATACAGACTAGTGATGATAATGTTAGCACCAAGAAAGCTTGTTTTTGTGGTGGAAACTATCAGAGGTACCAGTTCCCTTTTCAGTCAGTCCACTCAGTGCAACATATTGACTATGGGAATTGCGCCCCTGTGCGATTTACCTGAAGTGATACATTCACGCCTTTACGGCAGGTGGGCGTCAGCGTCACCACAGAGTTCACGCCCTCTTGGTATAAAGACACGTGCACCCATCCTACTGTCTCTTTTAAGCCCTTCACCTCGCTTATACCTGAACTTCGTGGGACTTCTCTGTGCTACTCTGCTCTATCTGAGGTGGGCTCGCTCCCTACTCCGAGCGCAAAGAGAAAATTCCTGCGTGTAGCTGGGCTAGCGAAAGCTGGTCCTGCATCTTTTATAACCTCAAGGTTTTTTTCTTCTCTCTTCGCAGACTTCGCTCGACGGCGCTAACTGCGTCACACAGCTACCCTGCTAACGAGTAGTGGGCTAGCCAGCGAAAGTGACGCGACGAAGGCAGGGCCAGCCCAAGCCTCTTTGGGGCCCTAAACAAAATTTGGATGGGGGCCCTCTGTTTCTACTAATAATGTGAATTACTGCAATCAACGGTCAGATGGTTTTATCATTCTCCCACCTGATAAAACATATTGCAACTCTGACAGTCCTTTTTAATGTATATATGTAATTTATTTCAGGGGTGTCAAACATTTTAATTTTGGACAACATCAAGTTCATGAATGCCCTCAGTAGGCCAGACATGACATAATGTATTGATAAAACTGCCTATGAATAAACTGGTAAAATCCATCCATCCATCTTCTTCCGCTTATCCGGGGTCGGGTCGCGGGGGTAGCAGCCTAAGTAGGGAGGCCCGGACTTCCCTCTCCCCAGCCACTTGGAGCAGCTCCTCCGGGGGAATCCCAAGGCGTTCCCAGGCCAGCCGAGAAACATAGTCCCTCCAGCGCGTCCTGGGTCTTCCTCTGGGTCTCCTCCCGGTGGGACATGCCCGGAACACCTCACCAGGGAGGCGTCCAGGAGGCATCCTAACCAGATGCCCGAGCCACCTCAACTGGCTCCTCTCGATGTGGAGAAGCAGCGGCTCTACTCCGAGTCCCTCCCGGATGACTGAGCTTCTCACCCTATCTCTAAGGGAGAGTCCAGCCACCCTGCGGAGAAAACTCATTTCAGCCGCTTGTATCCGAGATCTTGTTCTTTCGGTCATAACCCAAAGCTCATGACCATAGATGAGGGTGGGAACGTAGATCGATCGGTAAATTGAGAGCTTTGCCTTTTGACTCAGCTCTCTCTTCACCACGACAGACCGGTACAGCGCCCGCTTCACTGCGGACGCTGCACCTATCCGCCTATCGATCTCACGCTCCAGTTTTCCCTCATTCGTGAACAAGATCCCGAGATACTTAAACTCCTCCACTTGGGGCAGGACCTCCTCCCCGACCCAGAGAGGGCATGCTACCCTTTTCCGGCTCAAGACCATGGCCTCGGATTTGGAGGAACTGATCCTCATCCCGGCCGCATCACACTCGGCTGCAAACCGCTCCAGTGAAAGTTGTAAATCACGAACTGATGAAGCCAGTAGGACCACATCATCTGCAAAAAACAGAGAAGCGATTCTAAGGTCACCAAAACGGATCCTCTCAACACCTTGGCTGCGCCTAGAAATTCTGTCCATAAAAGTTATGAACAGAATCGGTGACAAAGGGCAACCTTGGCGGAGTCCAACTCTCACCGGAAACGAGCCTGACTTACTGCCGGCAATGCGGACCAAGCTCTGACACCGGTCGTACAGGGACCTAACAGCCCTTATCAAAGGGCCTGGTACCCCATACTCCCGGAGTACCCCCCACAGAACCCCCCGAGGGACGCGGTCGAATGCCTTCTCCAAGTCCACAAAGCACATGTAAACTGGTTGGGCAAACTCCCACGCACCCTCCAGGACCCTGCTGAGGGTGTAGAGCTGGTCCAGTGTTCCACGACCAGGACGAAAACCACACTGCTCCTCCTGAATCCGAGGTTCGACTATCCGACGGACCCTCCTCTCCAGAACCCCTGAATAGACCTTACCAGGGAGGCTTAAGAGTGTGATCCCCCTATAGTTGGAACACACCCTACGGTCCCCCTTTTTAAATAGGGGAACCACCACCCCAGTCTGCCAATCCAAGGGAACTGCCCCCGATGTCCACGCGTTCGGTGGGAACCCGGCATGAAACGTGTTTGGTGGGAACCCGGCATTAACCAGGACCAAAACATCACCATTTTTCCTGACAAAGGAAGATGCACAGCTGTCAATACTTCTATTACCAGAAAGAAAAAAAACATGTTACTGAGCAACAGCACCACATATGAGACCTTGATAAGGGACCCAACCAACCTACAAAAACTCACAGACTACCTGTTAAAACTTGAAAAAGACAATCAGTCACACATTTGAGACATTTTGAATTGATAAAGCATCACGGATGCACCAAAATGACTTTGGTTATGGAATATAATTGGTTTAGTTTTTTTTTCTTTGATTTGACGATTTCAGTAAAAGACAAAAAAGTCAGTATTCCTAAATCTCTGTCGTTGCTTCTAAATTCATGCCACACAGTTTCAGTGAAATCAAACAAAAGAATTTTTTTTTTCATGGAGTGTGAGAAAGACCAGTGTAAGAGTGTGATGAAGTGCCAAGTTGTTCAGATGATGAGTCTACTGCACTGAGAAGCTGAAGTCACTGAATCACATCTTTCTCTTTCCTCTTTTTGCCATTTTCGCGAATCTCATCCACCCCCGGAGCCTTGCCACCGCGGAGCTTTTTAACCACCTCGGCGACCTCAGCACCAGAGATCGGAGAACCCGACCCAAAGTCCCCAGGCTCTGCTTCCTCAGTGGAAGACGTGCCAGTAGGATTGAGGAGGTCTTCGAAGTATTCCGCCCACCGACTCACAACATCCCGAGTTGAGGTCAGCAGCACGCCACCTCCACCATAAATGGTGTTGGTCTCGTACCTCTTTCCCCCCCTGAGACGCCGGATGGTGGACCAGAATCGCCTCGAAGCCGTACGGAAGTCATTCTCCATGGCCTCTCCGAACTCCTCCCACGCCCGAGTTTTTGCCTCAGCAACCACCCGAGCCGCATGCCGCTTGGACTGCCGGTACCTATCAGCTGCTTCCGGGGTCCCACAAGCCAAAAAGGCCCAATAGGACTCCTTCTTCAGCCTGACAGCATCCCTCACTGCCGGTGTCCACCACCGGGTTCGAGGGTTGCCACCACGACAGGCACCAACAACCTTGCGGCCACAGCTCCGATAAGCTGCCTCGACAATAGAGGCGCGGAACACGGCCCACTCGGACTCCATGTCCCCCGCCTCCCTCGGAACGTGTTCAAAGCTCTCCCGGAGGTGGGAGTTAAAGCTCCGTCTTACGGGAGACTCTGCCAGACGTTCCCAGCAGACCCTCACAATACGTTTGGGTCTGCCAGGTCTGACCGGCATCCTCCCCCACCATCGGAGCCAACTCACCACCAGGTAGTGGTCAGTTGACAGCTCCGCCCCTCTCCTCACCCGAGTGTCCAAGACATGCGGCCGCAGATCAGATG
>JBBPBX010011773.1:0-39044 GCA_038048925.1 Garcialebias charrua
GAAACGAAAGACCATGTTTCGTCTGGTATAGACCCCTTTCACGGATTGCGCAATACCGGAAGCACCGCCATGTTGGAGACACTCGCGCTGTAAACACACAGTAGTTGAAGTCGGAGCTCCGGTTTTATTTCTGATTTGACCTTGTTGTCTGTAAAACAAACCTCTGTGAAGAAGACAGAAGCTGCAGGAGACTATGTGGACCAGCTTCAGCCTGCAGCAAAGGAACGTCATTTGGATAAAATACAGATAATTGGCAGCTAAGACCCATACCGGCTGTCCAACATGTCAGAAGATAAGAGGACCTTACCAGCTGTGACCTACGCAGACATTGTGAATTATTTGGTGATTTATATTTAATTTTTAATTTGTCTGTGTACATATAAATATATTTTGGGTGTGTTTTTAAACACACACTAGCTATGTATTCTTATTGTAAATGTATGTGACTCATCACATCAGTCTGAGGATTGAAGCAAATTTTGTCAAAATGATCTTAGATCCCTGTTTTTTAAGCTACATTTGATCCCTGGATCAACCAGATCTGAGCGGTTCCAGAGAGCAATGCCTTGATTTTCCTTATTAATCCAGACTAAATGTGTGTTTCAGTTCATTTTATAGAAGCTCTGTGCAGAACTACCTCAAAACATATTTTTTAAATAAACATGTGAAGTACAATGATGGCTGACAAGTGTTATTCAAAATTTTCAACTCTTGTACAGTGTTTCAACACAAATTATATAAATAACAGCTACTCTATGAATCTAATTACAGTAAGAACTTTGAGGTGCATTCTGCAGACATTTATCTTTTAAGATAATAGTACGAATGGTTGTCTTTATATAGACCTTTTTTACCTTACAACTACTTTGAGTTTGGCAGAATATTTTCTAGTCAATACAAAAAGTGCACAAACAAAATGGTTAATGATACATAATGTCATTTATTCTGTTTAAAAGAGGTTTTCTAAATCGACGTGAGCTATACAGTATCAGCACCACTATATGTGAAACATATGTTGTAATATGTAAGTTGTCTTGTTTGCTCACGTCTGTGTGATATCCATTACAGAAAAAGCATAATCAAAATTACATTCATCAAATCAATACATAAACAGTAATGATATAGTATTTCATGCTCAAATCAAAAAAGGCGTTCAATACAGGATCAACTGGACTTTATTTGTTACTAATAAAGTCCAGTTGATCCTGTATTGAACGCCATTTTTGATTTTATCATGTCCTGGACGACTGAGAATCTTCACCAGCATCATGCTCAAATAAAGAGTGCAGTGAATGAAAAATCATGTCTGCCCCATATTTGCAAAAACAACTTCAAAGTAAAGGTGGAACAATGTAAAATAAAAAAAGGTTCACATCAGCTATCACTCTTCTATCCACTTGTTCTTTTTACAATTCATGCAGCTACTCATAACCCACCAAAGGTGATTAACCAAGGCACAGCACACAAAGCCAATCATATCGATTAATGCAACTTTTTCTGGATCTCTACATGTTTGAAAATCAATAGGTAGAAGAGGGCCATTCAAGATTGTGTATTTTTGTCTAACACAGCCTATGACACGTTCAACATGGATTCTAACATGTGCTATTTGCCATGTTTTTTTTAGTTCTTTTTTGTCGTCGGTTGAAGCGTTCAGCTGCCAGATGTCATCCACCATCAGCACCAACTGCTACAGACTTCTCTGCAGCACACGTCTTCAGTGAAGGCACCCAGTCTGGATCATCCTTGCTGTACAATGGAGCACGTCTGCCTAAGAAAAGAAAAAACATAATAAAATAAAAATTACTTAAATGAAGTTGTAAATAATTGGTGTGTTCATATGCATATGAATTTCAAAACAGGATTTACAACATAGCACCGGATTGTCAGTTGTCAAACAACACAAGAACAGTTAATTTAGGTTATTGTATGTGCTTCTTACATATTTAGTGTTTGTACGTATTTTTTGCTTTTCAACTTGAGAGCTAGATGTGTAGTTTTAGTTTATCATGACAGTGCTCTTGTCACGAGTGTCATGTCATGACATGTCATGACAGTGACATGACACTCATGACAGTGCTCTTGTCATGAGTGTCATGTGCTCTTATGAATTTTGAATAGAGCTTTGGAGCACACGTCACTGTGTGGGCGGGTGTCGGGGGCGTGTCGGGGCGTTCCGGTCTCGACCGCCATGTTTGTTGTCTTCAGAAAAAATAAAAGAAATTCAGGAGATTTCTTCCGTCACGGTTCTGAAAAGCAGGCAAAATAAAGTGGACTGTATCCTAATAAGCTTCTCCCAGGTGAGAAAAAAAAACTACATGGAAAAAATCGGTATAATTGGAAATGTTGCCCGTTTGAAATAAATAAATAAATGGAGCAGAGACCCGGAGAGTGCCTCCACTGACATTCCCTTCCCAGTCATTTTAGCAGACCTGGTCTGTGTCAGTGTTTACACCACAAATAATTTTTATAATTACAAATCACTGGGAGAGCTGGTCCAATCTATGAACAGCTGGGTAGATGATTTGGACATTTTTAAAGCCCCCAGATTGTAAATACGTTGAAGGTACGTTGTTTTTGGCTCCTTAATTGTACATAAATTATTAATTTACATTTCTTTCAGAATCAAACAACCTTCTGTATGCTAGGAGTATTAAAAACTGAGAACACTTGATTTTTAAAGTATGTTTTTTAACTAAATTACAAAGGTCCAAGTTGAAAATTACCTTATTTTTAATGACTTGAGCATGTCTAATAACATGTAGACTTCAAATCTTGATTAGATTACTATAATCACTATATACAGTATATGTATTAAGATGCATATATATACTGTATATTATAGATTGTCTTTTCATTCACCATTTTAATTGTGTTCACAGGTTCTGCTCTGACTCTGAGCCACCAGAACACCGTGGGTCATGCTGAGTAACAGTGTGTCTACACACAGAAATAAAATGGTGTGTGAATCATCAAAACACCTACATTAAAATACAGCTAGCAGTAAAAAAAATCTTAAAGTTAAAGCATGTGGTTTCATCATAAACACCAACTCCTGAACTTGGAGCATCTTCTGATGGACTCAGTGTGATCGCTGCTGCCTGGAGAAAGTTCCCTCACAGATACAAGACATGCAGCATCCAGCAGCTGGAGGCAGGAGATGAAGTTCACCTGCAGAAGCATCACCCACTCTGCACAGGTGCATAATCAAACCACTGTGACCTTGTGTGGACCACACAGACATGGCTGGACGTCTACAGAAAGCATGAAGCTTCCTAAAGATATTTCTCAGAGCTTGTACTTCAAGGGAGACATAATTATGTAAAACATGCTGTTGACTTATATTTGCACATTTTTGTGTGTTTTCTATAAAATGTATTAACTCACACGTTCATCACATTTACTGGAAATGTTTAATTACATCAAATGTTTACTTCAAAATGGATCTGTTTCATTTCAAATTCAAACAATGACAACAATACGGCAAAGCAATGAAGTCCTGTATAGTACCTGACTTTTTTGTGTCACCCCTAAGAAATTCTTTGTCTAGCTGTTTTTTATTCAGCTCTGACCTGAGCTCCCTGTTTTCCTGTAAGAGACGATTAATTTCTGCTCTTCTTTGTTCGCACAACTGACATTCTGTTTGTCGCCTTTTTGCTGCTGGTTCTTCTTCCTCCTCCCCATCTGTAGCGAGTGATGTCCTCTCGTGGGGTTTCCACCGCAGACTCCACAACTTACTCATGCTCCTCTCCAGCAGCCTCCACAAGCTGTGTGTGATCATCTTCTGCTGCCTCCACCACCTGTTGGTGCTCATCTCTAGCAGCCTCCACCACTGGTTGATGCACATCTCCTGCAGCCTCCACTGCTTGTTGATTTTGCCTTTCCATCACTTCCTGGCCTTCATCTTCCCCTTGTGTTCTGCTGTAACGTCTCTTTAATCGACGAGCATGTCGGTCTGATGTTGACACTTTCACCTCGGAGTGTCCCAAGTGCAGTGTTGGAGCCCAGTCGGGATTTGACTCATCCATCTCATAAGAAGATTTGCCTTGAAGAGAACGCAGATCAGTAATATAATTATTGCCAGAAAACATTACTGTCATCCATCTAGTATATTATTTTTTTAGTTGAAATTACTGAAGTTCCATTAGTAGATTACCTTATTTTAATGGTGATGTATAAATGTCATAACAATGTACTACCCTTAAATATTCAGACACATTTTGTTAAAAGATGAAGCGCTTTAATGTGTAATATGTTGAAATTTGAAAATTGAGATGAGTTACTCATTTTTTGTTACTTATAGATTATTCTTTGAATAGATTGTTTGGAAAAGGGGCAGATATAATAAGATAGTTTCTTCTTTCTGCTGCCTTTCATTTTATATTTTCTTTTTTTTGTCTTTGTTGGGTATTTATTTTGATAAAATGAATAAAGAAATAAATTAATAATAAAAAACAATATGCTACAGTCAATGTGACAACACAATCAACTTTAAACAGTTTATTTTAAAATAACACAGATGTCCGACCTAAACTTGGTTGACCCACTATGCACTGAACTCGACCAAAACATGATACACCTTGACAAAATGGCACAACTCCAGTAAACTGATTTAAAATACTCACCTGAATGGAAATGTCTGGAACAAACAAGCATGTATCTTGTGATGTTGGAGAACGTTACATCAGGACGTCTCACTGCTGATATCCATGCCTCCTTTTTGTTATGGCCGACACAAGCTCGCCCTCGCGTTGTTTCCAGGTAGGGAAACTATAAAACGAGAGTCCGTTTTCTATTTTTTTACCTTTTCTGTCGTGTGAACGGACATTGCATCCTATTACACAGCAATTTAGGACCATTGCTAAGCTGTTGAAACCTGATTCGAACAAAATACGAGCAAGGCAGGAAAAATGGCGGATCGACAAAAAACTACAAAAAAAACTACCCACAATGCTGTGCGCGGTGGACCAGTGACGTCACGCTCCAAAGCTCTATAATCAGCATGCGTCTATGAGTGCACACCTATTTCTCCAGCTCCCCGGGCGCTTTCGGGCTGCTCACTGCACCACCTGGTAGGTGGTTGGGTTAAATGCAGAGACGAATTTCGTCTGTGTATGGGAACATACGCAGATGACAGGAATATAGACATTATTATTATTATTAAACAACTCAACAACTGAAAGCTTTTTGAGTTGTTTATGCTATTTGTAAAAAACAAATAACTCAACAAAAAAATGTAACGTTCCATGTACATTTTATGCAGCACAGTTAAAGGATTGTAATAATAATAATAATAATCATTTTATTTAAAAGCGCCTTTCAGGACACCCAAGGACACTTAACAAACCAATTCAGTTCAAACATTATCAGTGACAAATTGAAATATAAAATACATAAGGATTATATAATATAAAATACATTTAGTAAAGTTAATGATAAGTCTAAAGAGATGTGTTTTCAGGGCTGTCTTGAACAGAGAAAGGGAGGTGGTGTTTTGAAGCTCTGTCCTCGTGCTCAATAAACTTATGATTCGTGTAATGCCCTAATTCACTATAATCTACTGTAAGAAATATATTACCTGACACAAAGTGTGCAGAGCAAATTCGGATGTTGCTCAGTGTTTTTCAATCCAAGTTGTGGTTTAGGCTGGCAGCCACAGACGTCGACTTTCCTCTGATAACTGCTGAGTTACTTCACCTTGATTTGTGATCACGAGTGGTAATCTGTAAAACAGAAGGCTTTTTCTCTCAATCTGACCGATTGTGGCAGCCATGGACACGACAATAATTCACCATTTTTTGATTTTGTGTGACCAGACGCGACGCACCACAACAATAGCTTTGAGGCTAACAGCCTATGCTAACAGCTATGTCGCCAACATGGCTACTTCCGGTATATATCCAGGCTTGATGACGAGCCGTGAAAGGGGTCTATAGACCCCAAGGGGAGCAGATACA
Organism: Garcialebias charrua; assembly: GCA_038048925.1. Classification (NCBI taxonomy): domain Eukaryota; kingdom Metazoa; phylum Chordata; class Actinopteri; order Cyprinodontiformes; family Rivulidae; genus Garcialebias; species Garcialebias charrua. The sequence goes on from JBBPBX010011773.1 coordinate 5,958, forward strand.
ATGAGAACAGAACACATGAAGATGTTTTGGTCTTAATACATAAACATTTTTTTTAATAATGCAACATAGACTAGGTTTTTTTTCCAGACTTATTTTAATGACAACGTATCAAAACATATACACTGTACAGTATTTTGTGCCTCTTGCCTAAATTGAACAGGCAGTTGCTCCTCCAGGCCAGCAGGTGGCAGTAGCTGCTTCGCCAGCGACAACAACCCACGAAGAAGACCGTGATGGAGCGGCAACGAAGAGCAGATGTTTAGCTAGTAAAACTCGAGCAGTTTAACCACACCATCTGACGGCTGGGACGTCCAACACGACATGCAGTGAGTAAGGTTTTCATCCGGTGGAGGTTCATAGATCCCGCAGCCTCCGGGCTCTCTCTGCCGGGCTAAAGTTAGCTTTAGCTCGGCGCAGACAACACATTCATGTCGAAACTTGACAGCTTTACTGTGGTCTCGGTGTGTTCAGGCCTATAGAGGAGTCACAGTGTGGCTGTTGGAGAAGTTTTTCCACAGTCTCAGTGGTGAAAGAGCTCAGTAACAGATGGAGCTACAGTGTCATGAAATGCTCGAACCATGGTGACAGGATGTGTTTCATTCATCAGGTCATGAAACGGGTCCGCGCTGAGCAGATCCAGCATGCTGTGGCTCAGTACCTGAAGAGGAGGCAGTACGTGGACACCGAGGGCTCCATGAAGGGAGTCAGGCTCTCCCAGTCTGCTGAAGACATGGCTGCCAGCTTGACAGGTGGGCCCCCTGAATGAACATGAACCTCACAACAAGCCAGTGTGTTCTCTCTTCTTTACAACCAGGCAGTCATGTTCATGTGTTCCTGCTCTCTTCTTTACAACCAGGCAGTGTGTTCATGTGTTCCTGCTCTCTTCTTTACAACCAGGCAGTCATGTTCATGTGTTCCTGCTCTCTTCTTTACAACCAGCCAGTGGTTCATGTGTTCCTGCTCTCTTCTTTACAACCAGGCAGTGTGTTCATGTGTTCCTGCTCTCTTCTTTACAACCAGCCAGTGGTTCATGTGTTCCTGTTCTCTCTTCTTTACAACCAGGCAGTCATGTTCATGTGTTCCTGCTCTCTTCTTTACAACCAGGCAGTCATGTTCATGTGTTCCTGCTCTCTTCTTTACAACCAGGCAGTCATGTTCATGTGTTCCTGCTCTCTTCTTTACAACCAGCCAGTGGTTCATGTGTTCCTGCTCTCTTCTTTACAACCAGGCAGTGTGTTCATGTGTTCCTGCTCTCTTCTTTACAACCAGCCAGTGGTTCATGTGTTCCTGTTCTCTCTTCTTTACAACCAGCCAGTCGTGTTCATGTGTTCCTGTTCTCTCTTCTTTACAACCAGGCAGTCATGTTCATGTGTTCCTGCTCTCTTCTTTACAACCAGCCAGTCGTGTTCATGTGTTCCTGCTCTCTTCTTTACAACCAGCCAGTGGTTCATGTGTTCCTGTTCTCTCTTCTTTACAACCAGGCAGTGTGTTCATGTGTTCCTGCTCTCTCTTCTTCACAACCAGGCAGTCATGTTCATGTGTTCCTGCTCTCTTCTTTACAACCAGGCAGTGTGTTCATGTGTTCCTGCTCTCTTCTTTACAACCAGCCAGTGTGTTCATGTGTTCCTGTTCTCTCTTCTTTACAACCAGGCAGTGTGTTCATGTGTTCCTGCTCTCTCTTCTTCACAACCAGGCAGTCATGTTCATGTGTTCCTGCTCTCTTCTTTACAACCAGGCAGTGTGTTCATGTGTTCCTGCTCTCTTCTTTACAACCAGGCAGTGTGTTCATGTGTTCCTGCTCTCTTCTTTACAACCAGGCAGTGTGTTCATGTGTTCCTGTGTTCCTGCTCTCTTCTTTACAACCAGGCAGTCGTGTTCATGTGTTCTTCTTCTTCTTTACAAGCAGTACAGGTGGAGTCGGGCTGTACCAACATCGTCTCTGCTGCACCCTGCCAGTCCGACCCACAGCAATATGAGACGCAGTACTCCAGACTGCGCTCCTTTCTCTCAGGTACAACATCCACAAACCACAGCCAAGTTTAGTGTTTTACATGAAAAGGAAATGATCAACGTGATCTGGGGCCTCATGTACAAAGTGTGCACACACACCAAAAAGTAGCATATGTCCTTTTCCACGCCAAAGTTCAGATGCGCCAATGAGTTGACCGTGAAAACGTGCACAGCTTAATAGCTGCTGTGTGCATGTTTCGAGAGGTTTTGGTTTGTTGCTGTGCTGGTGGTTCATATTTAGTTTTGATTTTATGGTATTTGTAGTTTTCAAAGAGTTTTGTTTATTTTGTACCTCACAGGATGCCATAGCCAATAAGGGCCAGCCTTATAACATCTGGCAGCAGTCAGTGCACTAATTAATGGATGAGAAACAACTGTCAGCAGGACTAAAATGTTTGAAATAGCCCAAGAATAAAATAAATATAAAACATCCAAACAAAGTAAAAACATTGCAGGGTACACATCTCTCTACTGAACGACTTTGTTCCAAATGTTTTGTGGATCTTTCAGATAAAACTTCACAAACTTCATTCTGCTGTGATGTTTTTCGAAAGAACAGGTTTTCTCCTGCATCCCTTCCAAACAAGCCATGGTTGTCCATCAGTTTTATTGTTTTTCCATGACTGACTAACTGAGACCCGTAGAGCTGGAGAGGGAGCTACTGGTTTTACACAATTTCTCTGAGCACTGCACAGTCTGACCTCAGGGTGAATTTACCATGACAACCATTGTAAGGAAGATTGGCAGCTGTCTTGAATAATCTTTCTCATTGTGGAATGATGGAGATCAAATTGTGTGGAAATGACCTTTGATCCTTGCTGTTTCTTTTCTTAAATCTTATGGAAGCAGCAAGGCTGCACCAAGTCCAGACCTAAACCTGACTGAAATGCTGTGATGGGACCTTAAGAGAGCGTTGCAAAAACTCGTCTGCAAACCTTATTGAAGTGAAGCAACATTAAAAAGAAAAGTGGGCCAGAATTTCTAAACAGTAATGTGAGAGTCTGCTAAAATCACACAGAAAACCTCTGTTGAGGGTTATTGATACTGAAGGAGGTTCTACAAGCTGCTGGGTCAGGGGAGCAGTTTGTTTGTTTCTTACACAGAGAGTTTGTTGTTTTAAAAAAAAAAAAAAAAATTGAAATAAGGTCATATTTATCCTCTCCTGATATGTAAAACCACGGGACTGCATGTAAGTAGAATGCTTTTCCCCATCCCTGTAGCTGCTCCGGCATGTCTCAGGTGAAGATTAGTGTGGTTTGTTCTGATATAGGCCTTTCACGATAACACATTTTGCTGGACGATTAATTGTCTCAAAAATTATTGCGATAAACGATGTTTGAATTTTGATAATAATTAGTAATTATTGTCAAATTTCAATTCAGTTTATTTATATAGTGCCAAATCACAACAAATTTGTCACAGGGCACTTTACAGGAACATTCACATACATAGAAGCCACTTAGTAAAGTTCTCTATCTAAGGAAATTTAAGAAGAAATTTTGGTTAATTATTGTGTGTAGTACCTTTTTTGACCACTTGATGGCAGTGTAAGTCTGTTTGAACCCAAGGATGGATAGTGAGGGAGCGAGCAGCATGTCTTTAAAGGGGACCACATATTCAAAATTCACTTTTTAATGTTTTTTTTACTCAACTTTGGGTATTTACTCCATAAAAAAACAGTCCTAAGGCCAAAAAAATGCACCCAGTGGTTTATTTACTCTAAGTAGATTTATTTAACTGTGATAAGATAGGTTTCGTTTTGAAATCATCGCGCCTGTTACGTCACAGGCGCGAGGACAACCCACCTCGAACCTGAGTCCAGCCCCCTCACCTAGCAACCCCTGGTGCGGCTCAACCCACTCCAGTATAAAAGAGTTGACGGTTGTTTTTCCTGATTTCATGGCTAAAAATGTCACAGAGTCTAGCCAGCTAACTCTCTGACCCTCGTGGCGCAGATAATGGATTTAAAATTGATAGTTTTCAGATGGGAACAGATGCGCATGTTTCTGTGTGTGTGTGTGTGTGTGTTGGTTTATGTGTCATTAGCAGGACAGACTACTTAACGCAACCAAACCCGTGTGTGCGCGTGTGTGTGTGTCCTCACATACAGGTTCAGCCAGACCAAGATCACTTGGAGCTCCTATTTAATTCCATCAGAGCGTCAGGTAGTGTTGATAAAAAGAAAGCCCGCTGTGAGTGTGTGTGTGTGTATGTGTGCCGGCCCGCACGTGCTCCTCGGAGGGACGCAGATAAAAAAGCCCCCGCTGTGCTGCTGTGCTTGTGTGTGTGTGTGCTTTGCTCCCCTACAGCTGCGCCACAGGCAGAAGGAGGGAGAGTCAGAGGGAGGGAGAGTCAGAGGGAGGGAGAGTCAGAAGGAGGCAAAAGAAACGTGCAGTAACTTCCTCGTCTGCCTTTGGAGGGCGGAGTTAATGTGAGCAGATCTTTGAAGGGCGTGCCACAAGACCTCCTCATCATAAACCGGTCGTTCAAAACGAAAGTTAAAAATGGCAGAATTAAAAAGGGTATAATTGATTATCTAAGAATTATTTTGTGTATTAAATTGAATGAACACTGTTTTTTAACCCCAAAGAAATACCATAAAAATTTTAAAAAGCAATATGTGGTCCCCTTTAAGAAAAATGGGAGGGAGGCCCCTTGACGTGACATGGGCTGTCTCTCCTTCCTGTTTTTTGATTCTCAAAATGGCGGACGCTTGTGCTTTAGCATAGCATTTTTCACACAAAGCTTTTAATAATGAAAAAAATCGGTAAAGCAGTTCTCAGCTTCTTTTGCAGAGAAAAACAACTTTTTAGACGAAGGCACAGGTTCCAGCCGTAAATTTTGGAGCTTTGACAAGATGGTTCCCCCCCCCGAGGTCGGCCTGTTGGCTTAGCTCGTAGCTCATCTTCTCAGCTTAGTTGCTTTTAATGAAACAAAAACACGATTTTGGATGGTTAAAACATATTTTAAAGAGAGAGTGAGGGGTCAGTGAAGAGCACCGGAGTTGAGCCTTTTGTCGTCCAGTAGAAAGAGAGACATGAAGAAACGATAAAGCCTATAAATGAAAACGAGGTCGATATTTTTCATTTATCGTGTGATTAATTGATTTATTGTTTATCACGACAGGCTTTGACTACATTTTTTCTCTCATCAACAGAAACGGAGTTATCCTGGGCCCAGGAGGTGAGCAGCCTCCTTTATCCGATCTTTGTCTACCTTCACCTGGATATGGTGCGCTGCTGCCTGAAGGGAGCGGTGGATAGTTTTTACAGTCGTTTTCATGACGCCTTCCTTCAGGACAGTGAACAGCGAGCTGTTGTGGAGCAGCTCCGCCATGTTCTCACTGCACAGGACGTTGCAGCCAATGCCAAGCTGAGAGCGTTCCTTGAACACAAGTACGTGGTTCATCTGACCGAGCCGACCTATAGCTACCTGCTGCGGTACCTGCAGAGTGAGGACAACAGCACCCTCTGCAGGGTTCTCGGCACACACGTGCAGGTGGAGGTCACTGCTTCCAAACGCACAGATTACCAACTGTATGGAGCTACTGCTGGGTCCACAACAACCCCAAATTCCACGTCCTCCTGGGTGGGTGTGGATGGAGCAGAGGGTGGGGAGGGCATGGAGGTCCCTGCAGGGATCCCGCAGAGCGAAGCTGCCCTCGATGCACTTCAGGATTGCATTAAGAAAGTTCGAGAGGGCCCACCCTCGCTCACCACCGTCTGTTTTTATGCCTTCCACCACACGGAGCAGATGCTGAACACGGCTGAGGTCTCGCCTGACAGCCGGCTGTTAGCTGCAGGCTTCGACAGCTCTACAGTGAAGCTGTGGAGCCTCAGAGCTCGAAAACTGAAGGCCAAATCACACCAGGCTGATGTGTCGCACATCCACCTGGCATGTGATATACTGAAGGAGGAGGTGAGTAGTCTTAACTGTATTTTTTTTACTTCTTTACCCTTTAAAACACCCCGGATCTGGAAGTAGCTCTACACCTTGATGCTGCTGGTATTTCCAGATAAAGACTATTTGGTCCATACATTTTAATTGGACGATACTACCCCCTTCAAAATCTGCACTTGGCTGTGCCTGTGCATACTTAATCAGTTGCCAAGTAGGAAAATTAAGATGCAACAGCTGCAGTTGGAATTGGCTCACTGTAGCTTTTAGTTTTTTAAAGCAAGAATGCTCCTTTTTTTATTTTTAAGTGTACAGGATCTTCTAAGGGTTGGTTAATATGAACACATTTACACAAAGTCATTACTGTTGACACCGATTTGTATTTCTTTTTTGTCAATATTTTTTATTTAACAAAGTATTAAAATAGTTGTTTAATCTAACTAAACATACGGGTGCTGGTCATAAAATTACAATATCAAGAAAAAGTTGATATATTTCAGTAATTCCATTCATAAAGTGAAACTTGTATGTTATATTTATGCTGTCTGCACTTTTTGACTGGAATTAATGAAATAAATCAACGTTTTCATGATATTTTTATTTATGACCAGCACCTGTATTTTAACAACCCTTAATTTACAAACCGGAATCCAAAATAGTTGGGTCACTAAACAATTGTGAATAAACACTGAATGCAATGATGTGGAGGTGCCAACATCTAATATTTTATTCAGAATAGAACACAAATCACAGATCAAAAGTTTAAACTCTCTGTGCTCAGCTGGAGAGACGTGCGGCTGCTTTGAAGTGCCTGATCTGAATGGGAGCACAACTGAACCGAGCTGAGGATCAATTTGAAGCTGAAGGCTTCACCTCCTCCATTGAGACTTGCTGTTTTTTTTCATTCTTTTTTTATTCTTGGAGGTGGCTTTTTTGGGCTGATAAGGAAACAGCCACATAATAAATATCTTACCTGATGTAGATAACTGTTTAAAGAGCCTCATTTGGAGAAAACAGTCATTTTCATTGAAAACATCAGGAAACAGCCACATAATAAATATCTTACCTGATGTAGATAACTGTTTAAAGAGCCTCATTTGGAGAAAACAGTCATTTTCATTGAAAACATCCAACTGGCTCAGACAGCAGAGAGGTCGTGAAGCAGCGTGACGTGATGTGAGGCGCAGAAGATCAGGATCATCATTGTTTCGGTGCCTATTTCATACTGCTGTGAGCTGTTTGTTGATCAGACGAGCAGAGAGTGAAGCGCGGAGGATCATCATTGGTGCTGTTTCACACTGTTGTGAGCTGTTTGTGGATCAGACGAGCAGAGAGTGAAGCGCGGAGGATCATCATTGGTGCTGTTTCACACTGTTGTGAGCTGTTTGTGGATCAGACGAGCAGAGAGTGAAGCGCGGAGGATCATCATTGGTGCTGTTTCACACTGTTGTGAGCTGTTTGTGGATCAGACGAGCAGAGAGTGAAGCGCGGAGGAACTGGATCATCATTGGTGCTGTTTCACACTGTTGTGAGCTGTTTGTGGATCAGACGAGCAGAGAGTGAAGCGCGGAGGAACTGGATCATCATTGGTGCCTGTTTCACACTGTTGTGAGCTGTTTCTGGATCAGACGAGCAGAGTGTGACGTGTATCGCTGCGTATCAGGAGCTGCGTTGTTGGTGCTGTTCACGCTGTTGTCCCTTCCCTTTATTGACTTGAAACAGGCTTCAACCATGCCCTTAACCTCAGGAGGCCTTTCTGGCAGCTCACTCTGCTGTTTGCTACAAATTGTTTGTTTCTTTCCGTTGATTCTGGATCCAGCTTGTGTTCACCATGGCCACATCCATTCATATTCTCAAGGAGGCTGGATCCCCCCACATTCCTCCACAAATTTCTCCACAACGGAATTGTTTGACCACCTAATTTGTGACGCTTTATGGTCTGAGACTTTTCTGCATCATTCATATTACTGTCATTATTTTCAGTTCTCAGACTACCTGGAATCACTGAATCTTATCAACACATCAGGGACTGCCCATCACTGCAGCTTTCATTGTTTTTGGGTTCTGAATGATCGTGTCTTCATTAATGTTTCACATGGTTCAATTATGGGGGCAAAATGTCACACTGTTAACTCCTGTAATTACACATCAGTGACAAAGAAGTCAAGTAAATGTCTGATATTATTGTTGTTAATGATCTCAGGGATTCAGCCCAACCCAGGGCCAATTACTAACTACTGTACACCTAATGAGTTTAAAAATATTTCAGGTCTCCGTTTTCTGCATGTAAACGCTCGTAGCCTTCTAAAAAAACTTGATGAACTGAAAATCCTAATCACTTCTTCTGGGGCAGATGTGATCGTTATCTCTGAAACTTGGCTCAAAAAATCTGTTTCGAAAAATGACTTGGCAATCAATGAATTTAAGATCTATCGTTGTGATCGTAATAAAAAGGGAGGTGGAGTCGCTATTTACATCAGAGACTCTTTGGCTGCCACGATTGCGTCTAAAAAAACAATCGCAAACCAGTTTGAGGCTTTAGCTGTGAACATCAGTTTGAAAGGAGGTCAGCCCTTAACTGTTGTAGGTTGTTATCGTCCCCCCTCCGCAACACCTGAAGCTCTATCCTCCCTGACTGAATTCATAGGAAATTTAAAACACAATGAGATTGTTATGGCAGGAGATTTCAACATTGACTGGAATAAGTCGACCCCCCTCTGTGATAAATTCAGGGAATGTTGCCTATCTCTCAATCTAACACAACTTATCGATTCTCCCACCAGACCAAACTTAAAATGTCCCGAAAAATCTTCCACCTTAGATCTGTTTTTCACAAATGCACCTCACAAATTTCCTGGTATAGGTGTATTTGCTAACGTTTTGAGTGATCATTCCGTAATAGCAGCTCTTAGATCTACTAAACTTCCACCTGCTAAGCCCAGAATAATCCAAAAAAGGGATTTGAAACGTTTCTGTGAACAGTCATTCCTTTGGGATCTATCCCACTTTGATTGGCAACGTGCTCGATTTTTAACCAGCACACGCAGAAGAGAGCACATTACACCAGTCTTGGCCTCCCTTCACTGGCTACCGGTTCATCTTCGAATCCAATTCAAAATTCTCATGTATGTCTACAAATCGCTGAACAGTCTCGCCCCCGCCTATCTCTCGGATCTGATACACCCATATGTCCCTCCACGTGCTTTGAGGTCAGAGGATCAGGTACTCTTAATAGTTCCAGAAACTCGCCTTAAGCGCAGGGGTGACAGGGCGTTCTCTGTGGCAGGCCCAAGACTCTGGAACGAGTTACCGCTGCTCATCAAACAGGCCCCCTCCCTCTCGGTTTTCAAATCCCGGTTAAAAACTCACTACTACTCCATTGCTTTCAATGCCAGCTGATTTGTATTGGATCGTTTGATTTATGATCTGCAATGTTTTTATGTTTTTCGTGTTGTACTTCATTGTCTGTGTTGCCTGTTGCGTGTTTGTTTGTCCAGCACTTTGGTGTGGACTTGTTCCTGTTTAAAGTGCTTTATAAATAAAATGGTATGGTATGGTATCCTACAAATCAATGACGTGAACACCGCTTGGAACTATTTTCATGGTAGTTTCATTTACTTTGTAAACAAACACGCTCCTTTCCGGCAGTTCAGGATAAAGGGCCGTGACAGCCCCTGGTTTACTCCTGAACTAGCTGATCTCCTGCACTGGAGAGATCATCTTTGGGCAGCAGCAAGAAAATCACACTCAGACACTGATTGGTTGAAATTTCGGCAGCTAAGGAATAAATGCACAACTGCCATTAAAGCTGCAAAACGTAACTACTTCTTATCTCAGACCTCCAAAAATCTAAACGATCCTAAAAAATTCTGGAAAACCATTAAATCTCTCTCAGGCACCCCCCAATCATCTGACCTCCCATCACAATTTCTTGTTGACTCTGTTCCTGTGTCAAATAAGCACGAGATCCTGAACTGTTTCAATAAACATTTTGTTGCTTCTAGTTCTTTATTTGATACAGTTACAAACGGAAAATCGGCCACTTTATCTAATAATCAAACTTCAACAAATCAAATCCCTCCTACAAGCCAACCATCTGTTAATCACACCTTCTCTTTTTCTCCATTCTCAGTCAGTGAGGTAAATAAACTGTTAAATGATCTTGATCCTAAAAAATCTGCAGGTCCAGATGAACTTCCACCTTATTTCTTAAGGCTGGCTGCTCATATCATCACAGTCCCTGTGACCCACATCTTTAATCTGTCCATAAGCCAAAACACCATTCCGGATGCTTGGAAAACAGCCTTTGTTCTTCCTTTGCTGAAGGGAGGTGACCCCACCTCACTGAACAATTATCGACCGATCTCTAAACTCTGCATCTTAGCCAAGGTTCAAGAAAAACTGATAAACTCTCAGATCAAAAATTATCTGGACTCATTTAACATCTTACCTCTCCATCAATCTGGTTTCAGGAAAAAACACAGCACAACAACTGCTTCTCTGAAGGTTCTGAATGATGTTGTTGAAGCATTGGATGCTAAGGACTATTGTGCTGCACTTTTCTTAGACCTGTCTAAAGCTTTTGACACTGTGGATCATAACATCCTGTGTCATAAGCTCTCAGAAATCGGTTTCTCTGATCACACCATCGGTTGGTTTTCTAACTATCTTTCCAATCGGAGGCAATGTGTTCAACATAACGGTGCTTCTTCCAGCTATTTAACAGTTAAAAATGGTGTACCACAAGGCTCAGTTTTAGGACCAACTCTCTTTACAATCTACATAGCTAATGTAGGTCACTGCATCCCTGATGCATCCTTACATTTCTATGCTGATGATACAGTTGTTTATTGCCGAGCTAAAACAGTAGCTAAGGCTTTCCAGTTACTACAATCCGCTTTTGACATCATCCAGTCAGATTTGTTCCGTCTCAAACTTGTCCTAAATGCTGATAAAACAAAAGGGATGTTTTTTTCAAATAGGAAGGCGGTTCCAGCAGATCCTCCTCTGATTTTATCTTCAAATGGTGTCCCTATTGAGTTTGTTGATTCCTATAAATATCTGGGTATCCTGATCGATTCACATCTCTCTTTTAAACTCCACGTGGAAAACCTAGTGAAGAAATTGAAAGTTAAACTGGGTTTCTTTTTCAGAAACAGATCATGTCTAACACTGAATGTTAGGAAACGCCTTGTATCTGTGACTTTCCTTCCCTCCATTGATTACGGTGACATTCTCTACATGAATGCTCCTACAAGCACCCTGCGGATGTTGGATGTGGTCTATCATGGTGCACTAAGATTCATAACTGGTTGTGATTATCGTACCCACCACTGCACCCTGTATTCACTGGTTAACTGGACATCATTAACCTCACGCAGACTCTTCCACTGGTACATTTTCATCTTTAAATCACTTCTTGGTCTGCTGCCCTCATACATCTCCTCCTACATGTCTTTGCGTGAGTGCAGCTACAGTGTGCGCTCTCAGGACATGATTACCTGCAGTGTTCCGTCAGTGAGGACTGAACTTGGAAAAAGGGCCTTCTCCTACTCCGCTCCTGCTTCATGGAATATCTTACAAAAAGATCTGAAGCTCTCGACCTTGACTTCTCTAAATGGTTTTCAGAATCTGTTGGAATCCTGGCAAAAACCAATGCAGATTTGTTCCTGTCTTTGATTTTATACATCTACCTTATAATGTTTTGCTAGTTTTTTGATACTTTGTTAAAAAAAAAAAAAATCTTTTGTTTTCTATTGTTTATTGTTTGTTTGTTTATTGTTTAATGAAATTCTATCACTGCTGTTCATTGTTCTTTAGTTTTAGCAGGTCGCTTTCGTAAATGAGCCCATGAGGTTCAAAAGATTTACCTGACTAAATAAAGGTTGAATGAATGAAAAAAACTGAGAGAATGTATCATTTTAAGGGAAAAATATGTTGTTTCAAAATTTCATGGCGTTAACAAATCCCAAAAAAGTTGGGACAAGTCCATTTTTACCACTGTGTGGCATCCCCCCTTCTTCTTACAACACTCAACAGACGTCTGGGGACAGAGGAGACCAGTTTCTCAAGTTTAGAAATAGGAATGCTCTACATTCATGTCTAATACAGGCCTCTAACTGTTCAATCATCTTGGGCCTTCTTTGTTGCACCTTCCTCTTTATGATGCACCAAATGTTCTCTATAGGTGAAAGATCTGGACTGCAGGCTGGACATTTCAGTACCTGGATCCTTCTCCTACGTAGCCATGATGTTGTGATTGCTGCAGAATGTGGTCTGGCATTATCTTGTTGAAAAATGCAGGGTCTTCCCTGAAAGAGATGACGTCTAGATGGGAGCATATGTTGTTCTAGAACCTGAACATAGTTCTCTGCATTAATGGTGCCTTTCCAGACATGCAAGCTGCCCATGCCACAAGCGCTCATGCAACCCCATACCATCAGTGATGCAGGCTTCTGAACGGAGCGTTGATAACAACTTGGGCTATCCTTGTCCTCTCTGGTCCGGATGACATGGCGTCCCAGTGTTCCATAAAGAACTTCAAATCGTGACTCATCTGACCACAGAACAGTCTTCCATTTTGCCACACTCCATTTTAAATGACCCCTGGCCCAGTGCAAACGTCTGAGCTTGTGGAGCTTGCTTAGAAATGGCTTCCTCTTTGCACTGTAGAGTTTCAGCTGGCAACGGCGGATGGCACGGTGGATTGTGTTCACTGACAATGCTTTCTGGAAGTATTCCTGAGCCCATTCTGTTATTTCCTTGACAGTGGCATTCCTGTTTGAGGTGCAGTGACGTTTAAGGGCCCGGAGATCACGAGCATCCAGTAGAGTTTTACGGCCTTGACCCTTACGCACAGCGATTGTTCCAGATTCTCTGAATCTTTTGATGATGTTATGCACGGTTGATGATGATAACTTAAAAGTCTTTGCTATTTTACACTGGGTAACACCATTCTGGTATTGCTGCACTATCTTTCTGCGCAACAATGGTGGAATTCCAGCTGTTCGTTATATGCTCAATTTCCTTTTTCCAGCCACTTGTCCCAACTTTTTTGGGATTTGTTGACGCCGTGAAATTTTGAAACAACATATTTCCCTCTTAAAATGATACATTCTCTCAGATTAAACTTTTGATCTGTGATTTGCATTCTATTCTTTCTGAATAAAATATTAGATGTTGCCACCTCCACATCATTGCATTCAGTTTTTATTCACAATTTGTTTAGTGTCCCAACTTTTTGGGAATCTGGTTTGTAACATCAACACTTAAAAATAATATATAGAAGTGCATTCTCAGTCAAAAAATGGTGGGCTACAGTAAGCTGATTGTAGCAGCTGCATTTTCATTTTCCTACTTGGTTATTGATTAAATACCGTATGTACTGACGTTGGTTCATTCAACCTATATTTAGACGGTTAATCCCATTGAGCCTCAAGGACTTATTTACAAGAGACCTGATTTTAACAGAGTGATGATGACAACAGTGAATAACAACAACAACAACGGTACACAGTCATAAAATAGGCATAGGCATACAAAAATTTGTTTCTTTTTTCTTTCTTTCTTTTTCTTTTTTTTTTACAAATCAAAAGAAAATGGCAACCAAAAGGACAATCAAGAGGAATAGTAGCACAAAAAAAAAATCAATAGTGCGTACACAGTACGAGACATGAATCTGTAGGTGTTCTTGACTGATTGAAACAGAACAGTCTGATTGTACACAACTTAATGCATTAAGCAATTCTAGTAATTAAGTTACCGGTAGTTAGTTTAGTTGTTTACAGTAATATGAGATGGTTGTTCGGTTTCTGTAAATTACTCCCGTCACTCCGCTGTGTAGTTCAGTCAAGCTGCTTTGGAGCCAAAGTATGAACATTTTTATTTTATATTTGCTGAGTTACACATCCACGAATTTTATCACAACTTTCTTAAGCAATACAAAATAATCTTTGTTTTTACCTTTAATTGTCGGGGCGGCCGTGGCGTAGTGGTAATGGCAGTCGTCCCCCGATCGGAAGGTTGGCGGTTCGAATCCCGGTTCCCCACACCATGTGTCGTTGTGTCCTTGGGCAAGACACTTAACCCCGAGTTGCTCCCGGTAGGACTGGAAAGCACCTTGCATGGTAGTCTGCCGCTACCGGTGTATGAATGTGTGTAGCACTTTGAGATTTTCACAAATGAAAAGTGCGTTATAAATTGAATTCATTATTATTATTATTATTATTATTATTATTATTATTATTGTTATTATTATTATTATTATTAATTACCGGTAAATGTGCAACTGAAGACATAACATGAAATGCAGACGCCACCATCTTTCTTTCCACAGTTTTAGACTGATCATATTAATGTCCCAGAATGAGTAAATTAAAGTCTGTGTTGGGGCTCGTGGCTACAACCACCTCAGACCTTAACTTTATTTGTAGAGTTTACTGAGTTCTAGTCATTTTTGTTTCCCAAAGTGTCCTTTAGCCATGCTGACCAGACTGTCATTGTGAACAAATCATCAGCTCACATGTGTCTTGTGAATATTTTCCCCAGACGGAGGAGGAGGAGGACAGCTGCGGCAGTGAGATAAAAACTCTACGAGGTCACAGTGGTCCCGTGTATCGTACCGCCTTCCTGACGGACAGCTCTGGGCTGCTGTCCTGCTCTGAGGACACAACCATTCGTTACTGGGACCTGGGCAGTTTCACCAACACGGCGCTGTACCAGGGCCACGCCTACCCCGTGTGGGACGTGGACGTCAGCCCCTGCAGTTTGTATTTTGCCAGCAGCTCACAGGACCACACCGCCCGCCTGTGGACGTTCTCTCGCACCTATCCACTGCGGCTGTACTCGGGGCACCTCTCCGACGTTGACTGCATCAAGTTCCACCCAAACTCTAACTACCTGGCCACGGGCTCCACAGACAAGACTGTTCGTCTGTGGAGCACCCAGCAGGGGGCGTCGGTTCGCCTCTTCACCGGCCACCGTGGCCCGGTGATGTCACTCACGTTCTCCCCCAATGGGAAGTACCTGGCTTCAGCTGGAGAGGACCAGCGTGTGAAGCTGTGGGACCTGGCGTCGGGGACTCTGTTCAAAGACTTACGAGGACACACAGACAGCGTTACCAGCCTGTCCTTCAGTCCAGACAGCAGCTTGGTGGCGTCCTCCTCCATGGACAACTCTGTGCGGGTGTGGGACATCCGCAGCTCCCATGGTGGGACGCCCTCTGACGGCTCGTCCAGTGAGTTGGTGGGACTGTACACTGGGAACACCAGCAACATTCATAATGTCCAGTTCATGGCCTGCAACCTGCTGCTGGTGACGGGGACGGCTCAGGAGAAGACGGAACTGTAGTGTCGAGGCTGTGTCACCACTCACCTCATGTCCAGGTGTCAGAATCTGAGTTTGTTCGTTCATGACTCTGAGAAACGTGACGAGCTTGTTTTCTAAACTTCAACAGTTTCTCTTTAGAAACTGAACATGAAGTGTAACCAAATGTTGTTTTCATTGGAAACATCCTCGTTCCTCTTGTTCTGGAAGAGGTGCACTGTTGTGGTCATGGAAACACGGTGATGCCTCCTGCTTTATGTTCTAACGTCTTCACTGGAGTCTGATGTTGTCTGGACCCTGCAGAGTAACTCCATACAGACCGAGGAGCTCTCACTGTACGGACTAGTTTATTTATTTAGGTCCAATTATTCGTTCCATCAGCAGAACTTTATTTTTCGATGACTCTGTTTGTTACGCTGACTTCCAAAGTGCACAGATAAAAGCCTTTTGGTTTTATTTGGATCAAGGTCAAACCTTTGAGAACAGAACAGAGTAATCGTATCATTCTTTGATCCATTTTCTGATTTAAAGAATCCATTTTTTGTTTCTAGAAGCCCAAGTTTGGAGGTTTTGTCTGAACTGATTGTAAGAATACATTTATGTTTTGGACTCATGGGCAGACATTAGCAGACTCCGTGTGTTTCCTTTTTCTGTGGTAATACATTTCTCATTGTTTCATGTCCCTGCACTGAGAACACCAGTTCCACAGTGTGCAGTAAACGTGCACCTGCTCCGTTGTAAAACCATTTTTACAATGAAAAGTAAATGGAGACACCGGTGAACATTAGAAAATATAATGAAACCATTCTTACAGGAGCAGAGAACCTGGAGTAGAACATGCTGAAGTCTGCTTCCTGCTGCACGAGAGAGACAGAGAGGAGCTTTAGAGTTTCTAAGAATCCAGTTTTGTATTTTTCACTCATTAAATTATAAATAGGCTGTATTTTTGAAAACAGTTTTGTTTCTTATACACGAACAACCAGATTGTTCTTTAAGAAAAGGTTGATGAATAAATGTTCATGAATTGTTTTTTAATAAACTTGGCAGCTTTTCACTAAATGTTTTGTAATTCTTCTAATTGACAAATAATACAGTGGATTCAAAAAGTTTAAACACCCTACAGCATGCTGCTGCCGCCACCATGACTCACTGTGAGGATGGTGTTGGGCACCTGGTTTCCTCCAGACAGAACTTTAGGAACAAAGGTGAAACACTTCAGTCCAGGTTGCAGGGTGACCATCTCCTGGACAGGTAATGATGAGCAGCACTGTGTTTAGATTCCCTCAGTTCAGCAGAACGCCGTCATTTCTCTGAGCGACGCAGGAAGTTCTTGTGACCTCATGTCCTGGTTTTTGCTCTGATTGTTATGAGTCTATAAAAGGAAGTGTGTGTGTTGTTGCAAACGGTGTCTGTTTAATTTACCACGGTGGACTCCAGTCAGGGTGTAGAAACTTTCAGAGATGGAATAAGCGTTACAAAATGGATTCCAAAAACGTTAACAAATTGTGAATAAAAACTGAATGCAATGATGTGGAGATGGTAAATGTCAATATTTTATTCGTAATAGAACATAGATGACAGATCAAAAGTTTAATCTGAGTAAATGTAACATTTTAAAGAAAATATGTTGATTCAAAATTTCACAGTGTCAACAAATCCCAAAAAAGTTGGGACAAGTAGCAATAAGTGGCTGGAAAAAGGAAATTGAGCATATAACAAACAGCTGGAAGACCAATTAACACTAATTAGGTCAATTGACAACATGATTGGGTATAAAAAGAGCTTCTCAGAGTGTCAGTGTCTCTCAGAAGCCAAGATGGTAAGAGGATCACCAATTCCACCATTGTTGTGCAGAAAGATAGTGCAGCAATACCAGAATGGTGTTACCCAGCGTAAAATAGCAAAGACTTTTAAGTTATCATCATCAACCGTGCATAACATCATCAAAAGATTCAGAGAATCTGGAACAATCGCTGTGCGTAAGGGTCAAGGCCGTAAAACTCTACTGGATGCTCGTGATCTCCGGGCCCTTAAACGTCACTGCACCTCAAACAGGAATGCCACTGTCAAGGAAATAACAGAATGGGCTCAGGAATACTTCCAGAAAGCATTGTCAGTGAACACAATCCACCGTGCCATCTGAAACTCTACAGTGCAAAGAGGAAGCCATTTCTAAGCAAGCTCCACAAGCTCAGACGTTTGCACTGGGCCAGGGGTCATTTAAAATGGAGTGTGGCAAAATGGAAGACTGTTCTGTGTCAGATGAGTCACGATTTGAAGTTCTTTATGGAACACTGGGACGCCATGTCATCCGGACCAGAGAGGACAAGGATAGCCCAAGTTGTTATCAACGCTCCGTTCAGAAGCCTGCATCACTGATGGTATGGGGTTGCATGAGCGCTTGTGGCATGGGCAGCTTGCATGTCTGGAAAGGCACCATTAATGCAGAGAACTATGTTCAGGTTCTAGAACAACATATGCTCCATCTAGACGTCATCTCTTTCAGGGAAGACCCTGCATTTTTCAACAAGATAATGCCAGACCACATTCTGCAGCAATCACAACATCATGGCTACGTAGGAGAAGGATCCGGTACTGAAATGTCCAGCCTGCAGTCCAGATCTTTCACCTATAGAGAACATTTGGTGCATCATAAAGAGGAAGGTGTGACAAAGAAGGCCCAAGATGATTGAACAGTTAGAGGCCTGTATTAGACATGAATGTAGAGCATTCCTATTTCTAAACTTGAGAAACTGGTCTCCTCTGTCCCCAGACGTCTGTTGAGTGTTGTAAGAAGAAGGGGGGATGCCACACAGTGGTAAAAATGGACTTGTCCCAACTTTTTGGGATTTGTTGACGCCATGAAATTTTGAAACAAACATTTTTCCCTTAAAATGATACATTCTCTCAGTTTAAACTTTTGATCTGTGATTCTATTCTGAATAAAATATTAGATGTTGGCACCTCAACATCATTGCATTCAGTTTTTATTCACAATTTGTTTAGTGTCCCAACTTTTTGGGAATCCGGTTTGTACATTTTGATTATGAGAAAGGTCTGAATACTTCTTTTAGCTTTTTATTTTTAAGAAATTAACTTTTTTTTGATGAATGTGAAAATTACTTATCACTATGGGGCAGAGCGTAGGCTATTCAAGATTATTGTATCCTCAGGTTGCAACATACAATGAAAAAGTGAAGCAGGTCTAAATATTTCTGAAGCTACAGTACCTGCTTCAGCCTTAGTTTGGAGAAAGTTCATTTCTGAAACTGATGAGCCAAGATTATTCTGACTGATCTTAAAACCGCTCTAAACACAAATTTGTATATCAGTTTAAGTGAATACTACTATATTTTATAGTCGTTCATTGTCTTATTTTTCATGTAATGTACAGTCATTTCTGACATTTTTTTGGTTCCAAGCATAGTGGGAGCAGCAGTTGGCTGGAGCACTTCTGGTTCAGACTGGGGCCACTTCTAGTAGGAGTGACATAATATTTCTGCCACAAGAACTGAAATTGGTGTAAAGGATGTAAGTCCTGTCCACACAAGAACATTGTTTTATGAATATTCATCCATTATGTATACCTGCTTTTTCCTTTCCAGGTTGTGGGAGTTGCTGTTCATGTCCAGCATTCACAGTACGAGAGACAGGGCACACTCGGGGCAAGTCCTAAGTCCATCACAGGGACACATGGAGACAATCAATCATTCACACTCACACCTAGGGACAATTTAGTGTTACCATTTACCCTAACATGCATGTTTTTGGACTGGGAGGAAACTGGAGTACCCAGAAAACACCTGCTTAACTGGGATTCAACCCATTAACCTTTTTGCTAAGAAGCGACAGCTCTACCAGCTGTGCCACCATACTGCCTCTTCATCTTCTACTGCTTATCCGTAGTTGGATCGCAGAGGCAACAGGTCCAGGAGCGAAACCCAGACACCCCTCTCCCCAGCAACACTTTCTAGCTCATCCTGAGGGATCTCAAGGCATTCTCAGGCCAGAGAAGATACATGATCCCTCCACCGTTTTCTGGGTTTTCTCTGGGACTTCCTACAAGTGGGATGTGCCCAGAAAATGTCTAAAGGGAGGCGTCTGCAAGGCATCCTAGTCAGATGCCGGAACCACCTTAACTGACTCTTTTCGTTGCAGAGGAGCAGTGGCTCTGAGCTCCCCCCCCCCCCCCAGATGATGTAGCTCCTCCTCACCCTGTCTAAGGCTGAGCCTGGACACCCTAGGAAGCCCATTTCAGCCACTTGTATCTGGGATCTTGTTTTTTGGTCAAAATCCAAACCTCGTCAGATTTATTGGAACCAGACCCAGAGGGGGCATTCCACTAATTTCCAGTTCAGAATCATGGCCTCAGACTTAAAGGAACTGGCTCTCATTCCAGCTGCTTCACACTCGGCTGTGAACCGCCCCAGGTCATGCTGAAGATCTTGACCTGAAGATGCCAACAGAACCACATCATGTGCATAAAGCTGTGACCTTGAGGTTCCCAAACCAGACACCCTCTTCCCCCTGATTGCATCTCGAGATCCTGTCCATGAACACCACAAACAAAATCGGAGACTAGGGTCATCCCTGGAAGAGTCCAAGCCGCACTGGGAACGAGCTTGACTTTGTGTCAAGAATGCAGTCAAAGTTTCTGCTTTGGTTATACAGGGACCGGAGAGCCCTTTAAATCAACCCAGGTACCCCATACTCCCGCAACACCCCCTACAGAATGCCTTGAGGATCCCAGTCTTGAGCATTCTCCAGGTCCACAAAACACGATTATCAACAATCGAATTCAGGAGGGACAGTGTGACTTCTGTCCTGGTCGTGGAACACTGGACCAGACCTTCACCTTTGCAAAGTTACTGAAAAGGCAAACTCCCATGACCCCCTCAGTAACTTTTCAAAGGTGAAGGTCTGGTCCAGTGTTCCACGACCAGGACAAAAGTCACACTGTCCATCCTGAATTCAAGGTTTGATAATAAGTTGGAGCCTTCCTTCAAACACACTGGAGAAAATTTTCTTGGGGAGAACAAGAAGTGTGATCCCACGATAGTTGGAACACACTCTGGTCCCTTTTTTTTTAATGGTTACCCCGCTCTGCCATTTCACAGGTGTTGTCCCAGTCCTTCATGCAACATTGAAGAGATGTGTCAACCATGACAGCCCCACAACATCCAGAGCCATCAGCATCTCAGGGAGAATCTCGTCCACCCCTGGCGTCCGTCCACCAAGGAGCTTTTTGACTATCGATGACCTCTGTCATGGTGATGGACTATTCTTCCCTGAATCCTCAGACTCTGCCTCCTCAGAGGTGGATATGGTGGGTGTATTTAGGAGATCCTCCAAGTGCTCCTTCCCCACTCAACAATATCCTCAGTCTGGGTCAGCAGTTCCCCTCCTAAACCAAACACAGCCTGGGAACAGGCACCTTCCTTTTCTTAGTCATTGAGCATTCGAAAGTTCTTCTCTATGGCCTCCCCGAATTCCTCTAATGCCCAAGTTTTTGCATCTGCAACCACCAAAGCCACAGTCCTTCTGGCTACCCTGTACCCTTCTTTAGCTTGACAGCCTCCATCACATGGTGTCCCCCAGTGAGTCCTTTGGTTGCTGACGCAACAGACACCAATGATTGTCAGGCCCCTCCTGACATCTGCATCTGCAATAGAGGCCCTGAACATGGCCCATTCAGATTACATGTCCAGGACCTCCCTAGGGACACATGAAAAACTCCCTTAGAGGTGTGAGTTGAAGGTCACACAGACAGGGGGCTCCACCAGATGTTCCCAGTTCACCCTCACTGTACATTTGTGTTTACCAAATCTGTCCAGCAGCCTCCTCCACCACCAAATCCAATTCACCACCAGGTGATGATTAGTTGACAGCTCTGCCCCTCTCTTCACCTGAGTGTCCAAGACATGGGGCCGCAGGACCAATGACACAATTACAAAATCAATAATCGACTTTGGCCTAAGATGACCTGGTACAAAGTACACTTACGAACCTCCCTATGTTCAAACATAGGGAGGTTCACAATAGTGGTATTCACTATGGACAATTCATACTTAGCACAGAAGTCCAACAATCAAACACCATTTGAGTTCAGATCAGGGAGGCTGTTCCTTCTAATCACCCCCTCCAGATAACTTTGCCTTCCATTTTATTAATATGCAAAGATTTACCAATCAGCCTCAAGTCCATACAGAAACAAATTTTTAGAAGCCCCGGGCCCTAATTAGTATTTTTCAAAATGGGTTCCAAATTGAGAAAATCAAGCATGACCACTGCGTTCTCTTGTGGACATCCTAATCTTTTGAAAATGTTGATGACATAGACCCACCTCCTGCCTTACTTACCACCCCAGTCATGATAGAGTTCATGCTTGTTTGGGCTGCAGATACCAGATTCAGATTCAGTTTATTATTGCCATTGTCAATGAACAGGATTCACAGACTAGGAATTTGTTTCGGCATAGCGGTGCATAAAATATAGAAACACAAAACATAAAAAACATAAACCATAAAACATCAATACAATATTCAGTGAACAAAACCTACTAAAAAACAGCGCAATTAGAGTGGTGCAATCAAAATACAGTGATACAGTGATTCCCAATCAAAATACAAAATACAGCGACCAAGGCAAGTTATGAGGTAACATGGTTATGAGTGTTCAAAAGTCTGACAGCAGAGGGGAAGAAACTGTTTTTATGGCGGGAGGTTCTGGTCCCAATTGACCGAAGCCTCCTGCCTGAGGGGAGTGGTTCGAACAGACCGTATGCAGGGTGAGAAGGGTCAGCTGTGATCCGACCTGCTCGCCTCACAGTCCTGGAGACGTACAGGTCATGGAGAGATGGGAGACTACAGCCGATTACCTTCTCAGCAGAGCGCACAATGCGCTGCAGTCTGTGTCTGTCCCTGACAGTGGCCCCGGCGTACCACACTGTGATGGACGCGCTGAGGATGGACTCGATGATGGCCGTGTAGAACTGCACCATCAGCTTGGCCGGCAGCTTGGCCTTCCTCAGCTGTCGCAGGAAGTACATCCTCTGCTGAGCCTTTTTGATGAGGGAGCTGATGGTTGGCTCCCACTTGAGGTCCTGGGTGATGGTGGTGCCGAGGAACCGGTAGCAGTCCCCAATGATGATGGGGGTGTTGTTAAAGGTGATGGGGGGCAGAGGGGCTCTGTCTTTCCTGATGCTCAAATGTAGCTAAACAGTTGTATCCTGTATAACTTTGATGAGAAGACAAGGGTGGTGATTCACCACCGATAAAAATGTTCACCACTGGTGAACATTTTCATTCAACCTTTATTTATACAGGTTACTTAATAATCGAAGACCAAAAAGGCTTTTTATTACTATTGAACTGTCAACAACACTATGGCAAACATTGCAGATGTAGCATCATCTACAACAGGTAAGATATTATTTGTTCAACATTACCTTGCTAAAAAAAGATCTGAACTAGTGTGCTTGATTTTGGGAAATGTGGCATCAAACCTACAAGTGTCAGGTGCGAAACAGCTTCTCACGTCATCAAAGTACCAATGCTTCATGCTGCATTCACTGACTGAGGATAGATGGTAAAACAAACTTCATGTGAAAATTTTGGAAATTCAAAGTTCTGTGTAGTTTGTGATTCATATGACCAGATCACAGTTTTAAACAGCAGGGAAGTAACAGTGAGCTCTACTTTACAGGTAAAGACTGTTGCCCAGTATGGATCTTCTGGTTTCACAAACACTGGGTCCTTGTTTGTGTTCAACTATGACAGGAATCCTGTGAGTGTGTAGCAGGAATGAGGATGGAGTATCAGACAGGCGGGGTGCAGCAGGGACCACACCTTGAATTTGTCTGTAGAGTTCAGAGAAGAAGCGAGATGAAGCTTTCACCTGAGATCAGGAATGTGAGACTGAACCGGTTCTGGCAGCAGCTGAAGGACTTGTCTAACAAAGTCAAGTCAGCTCCTCGACTCATTCTTCTTGTTGAAACTGTTCGTCTTTTATCCAGAAGACTTCGTCAGTCTGAATCTTCTGGATAAAAGACGAAATGTTTCAAAAAGAAGAATCCGTCCAGAGGACCTGACTTACAGTGACTTTGTTCATTTTTTCTACCTGGATTATCGAGCAGCATCAGGACGGACCTGTGTTGCTTAGCATTTTGTGATATTGGTGTTTGTTTCACGTTGTTCTTAAAGCTGCAGTATGTAGCTTTTTTTATGAACATATTTCTTCACTCTGTCACTACCTCCTGACAGACTGATGTTAGCCAGGTAATCTCTGAAAAAAAATTAAAAAAAATATTGTCCCCTTGCTTCTCCAGGTGGTAAATAAGCATTTCTAAAAAGAAAAGGTGACCCGCCATTTTCCAGCCAATAAAAACAGAGTTTGTAACCAGCCAATAAAAACAGAGCTTGAATTTGAATCAGCCAATAAAAACAGAGCTTGAATTTGAAATTCAACAGACCACAAGGGGGCAGAGCCACATATGGCTCTGAGGGGGAGGGATCAGAATGCTTTGCCTGTTGAAAATATTTCTAACTGCTGCAGTTCTACAGAAACTGCATACTGAACCTTTAAAGTGCATGTTTTGTGCTTCTTATCTGCAGACAACAAATATTTCATGGTGATCTTTCGTGTCTTTTTATTTACTAATGGATTAGTTTAGTAGTTTTAGTATTTACTAATTATTAGTGACCATTTTTGCTTTGTGTGGATTGGACATGTCCTCCCCATGCACTCACAGGTTTCCCTTGGGTACTCCAGTTTCCTCCCACAGAACAAAAACATTCTTGTTAATTTAAATTGTTAACTCTAAATTGTCCCTAGGTGTGAGTGAAAGTAGTTGTCTATCTTATTCGTCTCTATGTGACCCTGTGATGAAAGTGCTACCTGTCCAGGGCCCCGCCTCTTGAGGTAGGCACCAGCTCAGCGAGACTCTGAAAACAAAAGACAGGTAAATGAAACAAATGGATGAACTATTCTTTTGTCACAGATGAGTTTTTTTGCTTTTTAGTCAAATGTACATGTTTCTGCTTTAGTTTCTTGTTCAGTCTTTGAATCTGTCTGATTCATTTCTGCCGGTGTTTCCTGTTGGTTAGCATCAGTACCTGTTCAGTCCAGCATTTTTAGTTTTGTTTGTCCATGTTCCCAGTCCGTGTTTCCTGAGCTCCCACGATCCGTTCACCAGCTATACCCAGCTGTTCTCATTCACTAATCAACTCTCCCTGTATAAATGGTTCTCACCGACTCAGTCATGTGCAGGCCGGTCCTGACCAAAAATATTAGTGGGGCAGACATTAAATCCTTGAATCACTAAGCGTACAAATTTTACAAACTGCATTACATTTTGGTGACTAAACAGCATCAACAACTGAGAATGAACCACTAAAATAATTTTAAAATTCCATATACCGCATATGTGTAAAAATATTTGAAAATATACAGAACAAAACAATACTCATAAGATCGGACTATAGGGGGGACTCCACCCCGTGACACTTCCTGTTTTCAATTCCTGAAAAAGAAACACCTTACAGACTTTCTGAAGTCCCTGTCCAATCAACAGGCACACATTAGCTGTCATCGCTCTCCAATGAGTACGTGACACATTACAAGCACCAATCTACATCATCTTACAAAGACTGAGACACTGATTATCCCCTTGGTAACCTGTTACATTATCTAGTCTTATTAAAGTTGTTCTGACCTATTAAACTGCTCTTTAATTCATCATTAATTATTTTATAATCCCCACACATACCTGTTCTCAAATGATGTGAACTATAATTTAACTTTATAGTTTGGTTATTTACTTTGTAACTGAACAAGAACCTTTGAGTTGTTTTGTTTTCTCATTAAAGAAACTATTTTCTTACTGACAGCAGAAAGTGTCATGGTTGATTTTAAAAGTTAGCAGTCACTAAAAATATAGTATTTATCAGCTTATGACATAGTTTACACAGCTGACAGATATTCTAGTCATCTTTATATGATCTATGTTCCATAATTATTAATTAAACCTTATATTCACCAACCCATATTATGTTATTTCCCACAATTTATCATCAAATGTTATTTTATTCCTAACAATAAGTAAGTATTTATTAGCGTGAACTAGTTTGTGGGGCAGATCATGAATGTTTTAGGTGGAGCTGTACACCACCTGCCCCCAATGGACCGCCTGCCACTTGTCTTGTGTCAGATCCTCGTGCAGATATCATTGAGCATGCATCAGGGGTCATTACCTTGGCTTTTGTTCATTTTCGTCACCTGTCTGTCTGATCTCTTTCTTATTAAATGTTTTTGGACAATATCTTTCTGCTTGTCACCTGCTTGTCTGCTCTGCATCCTCTGTCCTCACCCCAACTACCTTTAAGTCTATGACTGTTTAGTGACTTATCTAAAAGTCTGTGGGACGTTATTGCCGCTAATTTTAAATCTTTCACAGATGTAAATCTGAATGCTCTAAACAGATTTGAACCTGTTTGCCTCTAATGCCCTAAAATTCACTTTGTTGTAAATTGACTGGATAGAAATAAACTAAATTGAATAGTTTTTTTCAAATGGAAACATTAGGAAGGGTAACATAAGGTTTCCAGAACAATTTTTGGGAGAAATAACCTGCTCTGTCTGTATCATTGACATTGCTGTAGCAGGCTGTGTCGGGAAAAAACACTTATTTTACCAGTGTTCAACCATTTCTCCCAGTAGGGAATTTTTTTTACATGTCCTCTATCCTGTCCTCTTTACATGCATCCATATGCACTGTATCTCCTCTGTCTTTTTCCTATCAGCTGCATTTCTAACATCCTTCTACCAATATACCCACAGTCCCTCCTCTGGACATGTCCAAACCACTGTCCTCCTCTGGACATGTCCAAACCACTGTCCCTCCTCTGGACATGTCCAAACCACTGTCCCTCCTCTGGACATGTCCAAACCACTGTCCCTCCTCTGGACATGTCCAAACCACTGTCCCTCCTCTGGACATGTCCAAACCACTGTCCCTCCTCTGGACATGTCCAAACCACTGTCCCTCCTCTGGACATGTCCAAACCACTGTCCCTCCTCTGGACATCGCCAAACCACTGTCCCTCCTCTGGACATCACCACTGTCCCTCCTCTGGACATCTCCAAACCACTGTCCCTCCTCTGGACATCGCCAAACCACTGTCCCTCCTCTGGACATGTCCAAACCACTGTCCCTCCTCTGGACATGTCCAAACCACTGTCCCTCCTCTGGACATGTCCAAACCACTGTCCCTCCTCTGGACATGTCCAAACCACTGTCCCTCCTCTGGACATGTCCAAACCACTGTCCCTCCTCTGGACATGTCCAAACCACTGTCCCTCCTCTGGACATGTCCAAACCACTGTCCCTCCTCTGGACATGTCCAAACCACTGTCCCTCCTCTGGACATGTCCAAACCACTGTCCCTCCTCTGGACATGTCCAAACCACTGTCCCTCCTCTGGACATGTCCAAACCACTGTCCCTCCTCTGGACATGTCCAAACCACTGTCCCTCCTCTGGACATGTCCAAACCACTGTCCCTCCTCTGGACATGTCCAAACCACTGTCCCTCCTCTGGACATGTCCAAACCACTGTCCCTCCTCTGGACATGTCCAAACCACTGTCCCTCCTCTGGACATGTCCAAACCACTGTCCCTCCTCTGGACATGTCCAAACCACTGTCCCTCCTCTGGACATGTCCAAACCACTGTCCCTCCTCTGGACATGTCCAAACCACTGTCCCTCCTCTGGACATGTCCAAACCACTGTCCCTCCTCTGGACATGTCCAAACCACTGTCCCTCCTCTGGACATGTCCAAACCACTGTCCCTCCTCTGGACATGTCCAAACCACTGTCCCTCCTCTGGACATGTCCAAACCACTGTCCCTCCTCTGGACATGTCCAAACCACTGTCCCTCCTCTGGACATGTCCAAACCACTGTCCCTCCTCTGGACATGTCCAAACCACTGTCCCTCCTCTGGACATGTCCAAACCACTGTCCCTCCTCTGGACATGTCCAAACCACTGTCCCTCCTCTGGACATGTCCAAACCACTGTCCCTCCTCTGGACATGTCCAAACCACTGTCCCTCCTCTGGACATGTCCAAACCACTGTCCCTCCTCTGGACATGTCCAAACCACTGTCCCTCCTCTGGACATGTCCAAACCACTGTCCCTCCTCTGGACATGTCCAAACCACTGTCCCTCCTCTGGACATGTCCAAACCACTGTCCCTCCTCTGGACATGTCCAAACCACTGTCCCTCCTCTGGACATGTCCAAACCACTGTCCCTCCTCTGGACATGTCCAAACCACTGTCCCTCCTCTGGACATGTCCAAACCACTGTCCCTCCTCTGGACATGTCCAAACCACTGTCCCTCCTCTGGACATGTCCAAACCACTGTCCCTCCTCTGGACATGTCCAAACCACTGTCCCTCCTCTGGACATGTCCAAACCACTGTCCCTCCTCTGGACATGTCCAAACCACTGTCCCTCCTCTGGACATGTCCAAACCACTGTCCCTCCTCTGGACATGTCCAAACCACTGTCCCTCCTCTGGACATGTCCAAACCACTGTCCCTCCTCTGGACATGTCCAAACCACTGTCCCTCCTCTGGACATGTCCAAACCACTGTCCCTCCTCTGGACATGTCCAAACCACTGTCCCTCCTCTGGACATGTCCAAACCACTGTCCCTCCTCTGGACATGTCCAAACCACTGTCCCTCCTCTGGACATGTCCAAACCACTGTCCCTCCTCTGGACATGTCCAAACCACTGTCCCTCCTCTGGACATGTCCAAACCACTGTCCCTCCTCTGGACATGTCCAAACCACTGTCCCTCCTCTGGACATGTCCAAACCACTGTCCCTCCTCTGGACATGTCCAAACCACTGTCCCTCCTCTGGACATGTCCAAACCACTGTCCCTCCTCTGGACATGTCCAAACCACTGTCCCTCCTCTGGACATGTCCAAACCACTGTCCCTCCTCTGGACATGTCCAAACCACTGTCCCTCCTCTGGACATGTCCAAACCACTGTCCCTCCTCTGGACATGTCCAAACCACTGTCCCTCCTCTGGACATGTCCAAACCACTGTCCCTCCTCTGGACATGTCCAAACCACTGTCCCTCCTCTGGACATGTCCAAACCACTGTCCCTCCTCTGGACATGTCCAAACCACTGTCCCTCCTCTGGACATGTCCAAACCACTGTCCCTCCTCTGGACATGTCCAAACCACTGTCCCTCCTCTGGACATGTCCAAACCACTGTCCCTCCTCTGGACATGTCCAAACCACTGTCCCTCCTCTGGACATGTCCAAACCACTGTCCCTCCTCTGGACATGTCCAAACCACTGTCCCTCCTCTGGACATGTCCAAACCACTGTCCCTCCTCTGGACATGTCCAAACCACTGTCCCTCCTCTGGACATGTCCAAACCACTGTCCCTCCTCTGGACATGTCCAAACCACTGTCCCTCCTCTGGACATGTCCAAACCACTGTCCCTCCTCTGGACATGTCCAAACCACTGTCCCTCCTCTGGACATGTCCAAACCACTGTCCCTCCTCTGGACATGTCCAAACCACTGTCCCTCCTCTGGACATGTCCAAACCACTGTCCCTCCTCTGGACATGTCCAAACCACTGTCCCTCCTCTGGACATGTCCAAACCACTGTCCCTCCTCTGGACATGTCCAAACCACTGTCCCTCCTCTGGACATGTCCAAACCACTGTCCCTCCTCTGGACATGTCCAAACCACTGTCCCTCCTCTGGACATGTCCAAACCACTGTCCCTCCTCTGGACATGTCCAAACCACTGTCCCTCCTCTGGACATGTCCAAACCACTGTCCCTCCTCTGGACATGTCCAAACCACTGTCCCTCCTCTGGACATGTCCAAACCACTGTCCCTCCTCTGGACATGTCCAAACCACTGTCCCTCCTCTGGACATGTCCAAACCACTGTCCCTCCTCTGGACATGTCCAAACCACTGTCCCTCCTCTGGACATGTCCAAACCACTGTCCCTCCTCTGGACATGTCCAAACCACTGTCCCTCCTCTGGACATGTCCAAACCACTGTCCCTCCTCTGGACATGTCCAAACCACTGTCCCTCCTCTGGACATGTCCAAACCACTGTCCCTCCTCTGGACATGTCCAAACCACTGTCCCTCCTCTGGACATGTCCAAACCACTGTCCCTCCTCTGGACATGTCCAAACCACTGTCCCTCCTCTGGACATGTCCAAACCACTGTCCCTCCTCTGGACATGTCCAAACCACTGTCCCTCCTCTGGACATGTCCAAACCACTGTCCCTCCTCTGGACATGTCCAAACCACTGTCCCTCCTCTGGACATGTCCAAACCACTGTCCCTCCTCTGGACATGTCCAAACCACTGTCCCTCCTCTGGACATGTCCAAACCACTGTCCCTCCTCTGGACATGTCCAAACCACTGTCCCTCCTCTGGACATGTCCAAACCACTGTCCCTCCTCTGGACATGTCCAAACCACTGTCCCTCCTCTGGACATGTCCAAACCACTGTCCCTCCTCTGGACATGTCCAAACCACTGTCCCTCCTCTGGACATGTCCAAACCACTGTCCCTCCTCTGGACATGTCCAAACCACTGTCCCTCCTCTGGACATGTCCAAACCACTGTCCCTCCTCTGGACATGTCCAAACCACTGTCCCTCCTCTGGACATGTCCAAACCACTGTCCCTCCTCTGGACATGTCCAAACCACTGTCCCTCCTCTGGACATGTCCAAACCACTGTCCCTCCTCTGGACATGTCCAAACCACTGTCCCTCCTCTGGACATGTCCAAACCACTGTCCCTCCTCTGGACATGTCCAAACCACTGTCCCTCCTCTGGACATGTCCAAACCACTGTCCCTCCTCTGGACATGTCCAAACCACTGTCCCTCCTCTGGACATGTCCAAACCACTGTCCCTCCTCTGGACATGTCCAAACCACTGTCCCTCCTCTGGACATGTCCAAACCACTGTCCCTCCTCTGGACATGTCCAAACCACTGTCCCTCCTCTGGACATGTCCAAACCACTGTCCCTCCTCTGGACATGTCCAAACCACTGTCCCTCCTCTGGACATGTCCAAACCACTGTCCCTCCTCTGGACATGTCCAAACCACTGTCCCTCCTCTGGACATGTCCAAACCACTGTCCCTCCTCTGGACATGTCCAAACCACTGTCCCTCCTCTGGACATGTCCAAACCACTGTCCCTCCTCTGGACATGTCCAAACCACTGTCCCTCCTCTGGACATGTCCAAACCACTGTCCCTCCTCTGGACATGTCCAAACCACTGTCCCTCCTCTGGACATGTCCAAACCATCTCAGTCTGTCCTCTCTAACTTTATCTCCCAGTTGTTCAACATGTGCTGTACCTCTGATGATCTCATTCCTGATCTTATCCATCCTTGTCACTCCTAAGGAGAACCTCAGCATCTTCATTTCTGCCACTTCCAGTTCTTTCTCCTGTCTTTTTGTCCATGTCTCTGTCTCCAGACCATACAACATAGCTGGTCTCACCACTGTCTTGTAAACTTTTCCTTTGACCTTTGCTGACACCTTTTTGTCACAAATCACTCCTGAAACTTTTCTCCATCCACTCCATCCTGCCTGGACTCTCTTCTTCACCTCTTTACCACATTCCCCATTTTCCTGGACAGTGGACCCCAAGTACTTGAAGTCCTGCACCTTTGTGACCTCTGCTCCTTGTAGCCTCACTGTTCCACTGGCCTCCCTCTCATTCACACACATGTACTCTGTCTTACTACAGCAGACTTTCATTCCTCTTCTTTCAATTGCATACCTCCACCTCTCCAAGTTCTCTTCCACCTGTTCTCTGTTCCACCACATATCACAATGTCATCTGCAAACATCATAGTTCATGGGGATTCCTGCCTGACACTGTGGTGAAGATGGTGACTGTAGTATAGTTTATAGATTTGGTGTTTACGCCAGAGTTAGGGTTACATAAGTATTGATGATGACTATTTTGAACTGAAGGTTAGGGTACAAAGATGAATATAACTCAGTACAATGTCCTAATAAAGATGGAAGAGACAGAAGAGAGAGAGAGATTGTCCATTCAAAAACAAATGCATCTGAGTGTGGGAAATAAATTGTGTCTATCTGAAGGTATGTAGTCTTCCACTGTCTTTTTACCATTAATCCTTCACACAGAGCTTTTAATGATCTACAATTTTTGACTGTGAAGGCCAAGGGTGTAAAAAAGCTAAATAAATCAAAATGTGAAATTGTTTTATCTGTTTAGATGATTTGTGCTAACTAATTCATTGTCTCACGTAAATCAGAAAAAAGAAGAGATCGTTTTTCAGGGAGAAACCTTCTGAAATGGGCAGCACAAAAGGAGGGTCAATTTCTAGGTTTCCTGTTGCTTGTTGGTCACAGCCATTAACCCACAAAACTTTGATCCAGAATGGTTTTGTATTTGTGAACACTGACGTTAAAACATGATGGACCCTTTCATTTGTGCAAATATTTCAAATCTGTAGACAATTTCATGACCTGCTTCTCAAGTTTGTTTTTCTTTTTTCTTTCCCTTTTGTTGCCTGAACATGGTTTAGAGCAGCAAAACTGCAGAGTCGACGAAGAGATGCTAACAGAGAAAATCTTGAGAGCAACTTGAAGTCTTGCAAAGATTTGAGACTGAGATGGTGGTCCATCTTCCAGCAGAGTACTGACTCTAAACACTCAACTGAAGAACACGCTGCTGGTTTTAGAAGAACCAGTTAAAGGTCCGGAATGGTCCAGGAAAACATCAGACATCAGTCTAAACGAGAATCTCTGGTTTGATTTAAAGTGTTGGAGACAAGCAGCTTATTGAAGGAGCTGCCACTGTTTGGTCATGAAAAGTGGACAAAAGTCCAGGTCAGATGAAGATCATGGAGACGACCACGGCAGGATTCAGATGCTCAGGGGCCTCTGGGTAAAAACACTCAAGGTTCATTTGCTTTTTGCATTGCTCTTGATAATCAGCCATCAAGATAGTTTATTTTATTTGATCAAAATTTAACAAATCATCAGCTACAAAAAAAAAAAAAAAGATTTTTAAAGAAAAATCATTCTGGCAAATATTTAAAATCTTTTTATACATATCACTGATTAAACAGAGACTTTGAGCTAAGGCTGCTAGATTATGAAAATAAACACATATTATTTAGTTTAAATTTGTACTTAATCATAATGATTAAAAACAGTTATTTGTTCAGTTTTTATATAACACAATTTTTGCACGTGAAGCACACTTCAACATAACATTTTCCTTGACACCTTTCTGGAAAATTTTCACTTCAAACAAGTGACAAAATATTTATTCAAATGAAACCAGATGAAAAAATAAACACAAAAAAGTAAAACCAGCCATTTAGTGTGTTTCTTTATATTGTTTAGTCTTATGAAATCACTTCCCGTTCCTTAGTTTTTCAAAATTTAACTCCATGTTTGATGATGTAACATTTTAGTTTAATGTTTTATAAGGCACGTCAATAAAATTTTAATGATTAAATGGGGAAATATCCAACATTTTGTGAATATTCACAAATTTCAGCACAAAATGTTTAGTTTTATATATATATATATATATATATATATATATATATATATATATATATATATATATATATATATATATATATATATATATATATATATATATATATATATATATATATATATATATATATATATATATATATATATATATATATATATATATATATATATATATATATATATATATATATATATATATATATATATATATATATATATATATATATAT
>JBBPBX010011774.1:6539-18811 GCA_038048925.1 Garcialebias charrua
ATGTTGCTGCTGATCTGTTTCATGTTGCTGCTGATCTGTTTCAAGTTGCTGCTGATCTGTTTCATGTTGCTGCTGATCTGTTTCATGTTGCTGCTGATCTGTTTCATGTTGCTGCTGATCTGTTTCATGTTGCTGCTGATCTGTTTCATGTTGCTGCTGATCTGTTTCATGTTGCTGCTGATCTGTTTCATGTTGCTGCTGATCTGTTTCATGTTGCTGCTGATCTGTTTCATGTTGCTGCTGATCTGTTTCATGTTGCTGCTGATCTGTTTCATGTTGCTGCTGATCTGTTTCATGTTGCTGCTGATCTGTTTCATGTTGCTGCTGATCTGTTTCATGTTGCTGCTGATCTGTTTCATGTTGCTGCTGATCTGTTTCATGTTGCTGCTGATCTGTTTCATGTTGCTGCTGATCTGTTTCATGTTGCTGCTGATCTGTTTCATGTTGCTGCTGATCTGTTTCATGTTGCTGCTGATCTGTTTCATGTTGCTGCTGATCTGTTTCATGTTGCTGCTGATCTGTTTCATGTTGCTGCTGATCTGTTTCATGTTGCTGCTGATCTGTTTCATGTTGCTGCTGATCTGTTTCATGTTGCTGCTGATCTGTTTCATGTTGCTGCTGATCTGTTTCATGTTGCTGCTGATCTGTTTCATGTTGCTGCTGATCTGTTTCATGTTGCTGCTGATCTGTTTCATGTTGCTGCTGATCTGTTTCATGTTGCTGCTGATCTGTTTCATGTTGCTGCTGATCTGTTTCATGTTGCTGCTGATCTGTTTCATGTTGCTGCTGATCTGTTTCATGTTGCTGCTGATCTGTTTCATGTTGCTGCTGATCTGTTTCATGTTGCTGCTGATCTGTTTCATGTTGCTGCTGATCTGTTTCATGTTGCTGCTGATCTGTTTCATGTTGCTGCTGATCTGTTTCATGTTGCTGCTGATCTGTTTCATGTTGCTGCTGATCTGTTTCATGTTGCTGCTGATCTGTTTCATGTTGCTGCTGATCTGTTTCATGTTGCTGCTGATCTGTTTCATGTTGCTGCTGATCTGTTTCATGTTGCTGCTGATCTGTTTCATGTTGCTGCTGATCTGTTTCATGTTGCTGCTGATCTGTTTCATGTTGCTGCTGATCTGTTTCATGTTGCTGCTGATCTGTTTCATGTTGCTGCTGATCTGTTTCATGTTGCTGCTGATCTGTTTCATGTTGCTGCTGATCTGTTTCATGTTGCTGCTGATCTGTTTCATGTTGCTGCTGATCTGTTTCATGTTGCTGCTGATCTGTTTCATGTTGCTGCTGATCTGTTTCATGTTGCTGCTGATCTGTTTCATGTTGCTGCTGATCTGTTTCATGTTGCTGCTGATCTGTTTCATGTTGCTGCTGATCTGTTTCATGTTGCTGCTGATCTGTTTCATGTTGCTGCTGATCTGTTTCATGTTGCTGCTGATCTGTTTCATGTTGCTGCTGATCTGTTTCATGTTGCTGCTGATCTGTTTCATGTTGCTGCTGATCTGTTTCATGTTGCTGCTGATCTGTTTCATGTTGCTGCTGATCTGTTTCATGTTGCTGCTGATCTGTTTCATGTTGCTGCTGATCTGTTTCATGTTGCTGCTGATCTGTTTCATGTTGCTGCTGATCTGTTTCATGTTGCTGCTGATCTGTTTCATGTTGCTGCTGATCTGTTTCATGTTGCTGCTGATCTGTTTCATGTTGCTGCTGATCTGTTTCATGTTGCTGCTGATCTGTTTCATGTTGCTGCTGATCTGTTTCATGTTGCTGCTGATCTGTTTCATGTTGCTGCTGATCTGTTTCATGTTGCTGCTGATCTGTTTCATGTTGCTGCTGATCTGTTTCATGTTGCTGCTGATCTGTTTCATGTTGCTGCTGATCTGTTTCATGTTGCTGCTGATCTGTTTCATGTTGCTGCTGATCTGTTTCATGTTGCTGCTGATCTGTTTCATGTTGCTGCTGATCTGTTTCATGTTGCTGCTGATCTGTTTCATGTTGCTGCTGATCTGTTTCATGTTGCTGCTGATCTGTTTCATGTTGCTGCTGATCTGTTTCATGTTGCTGCTGATCTGTTTCATGTTGCTGCTGATCTGTTTCATGTTGCTGCTGATCTGTTTCATGTTGCTGCTGATCTGTTTCATGTTGCTGCTGATCTGTTTCATGTTGCTGCTGATCTGTTTCATGTTGCTGCTGATCTGTTTCATGTTGCTGCTGATCTGTTTCATGTTGCTGCTGATCTGTTTCATGTTGCTGCTGATCTGTTTCATGTTGCTGCTGATCTGTTTCATGTTGCTGCTGATCTGTTTCATGTTGCTGCTGATCTGTTTCATGTTGCTGCTGATCTGTTTCATGTTGCTGCTGATCTGTTTCATGTTGCTGCTGATCTGTTTCATGTTGCTGCTGATCTGTTTCATGTTGCTGCTGATCTGTTTCATGTTGCTGCTGATCTGTTTCATGTTGCTGCTGATCTGTTTCATGTTGCTGCTGATCTGTTTCATGTTGCTGCTGATCTGTTTCATGTTGCTGCTGATCTGTTTCATGTTGCTGCTGATCTGTTTCATGTTGCTGCTGATCTGTTTCATGTTGCTGCTGATCTGTTTCATGTTGCTGCTGATCTGTTTCATGTTGCTGCTGATCTGTTTCATGTTGCTGCTGATCTGTTTCATGTTGCTGCTGATCTGTTTCATGTTGCTGCTGATCTGTTTCATGTTGCTGCTGATCTGTTTCATGTTGCTGCTGATCTGTTTCATGTTGCTGCTGATCTGTTTCATGTTGCTGCTGATCTGTTTCATGTTGCTGCTGATCTGTTTCATGTTGCTGCTGATCTGTTTCATGTTGCTGCTGATCTGTTTCATGTTGCTGCTGATCTGTTTCATGTTGCTGCTGATCTGTTTCATGTTGCTGCTGATCTGTTTCATGTTGCTGCTGATCTGTTTCATGTTGCTGCTGATCTGTTTCATGTTGCTGCTGATCTGTTTCATGTTGCTGCTGATCTGTTTCATGTTGCTGCTGATCTGTTTCATGTTGCTGCTGATCTGTTTCATGTTGCTGCTGATCTGTTTCATGTTGCTGCTGATCTGTTTCATGTTGCTGCTGATCTGTTTCATGTTGCTGCTGATCTGTTTCATGTTGCTGCTGATCTGTTTCATGTTGCAGCTGATCTGTTTCATGTTGCTGCTGATCTGTTTCATGTTGCTGCTGATCTGTTTCATGTTGCTGCTGATCTGTTTCATGTTGCTGCTGATCTGTTTCATGTTGCAGCTGATCTGTTTCATGTTGCTGCTGATCTGTTTCATGTTGCTGCTGATCTGTTTCATGTTGCTGCTGATCTGTTTCATGTTGCTGCTGATCTGTTTCATGTTGCTGCTGATCTGTTTCATGTTGCTGCTGATCTGTTTCATGTTGCTGCTGATCTGTTTCATGTTGCTGCTGATCTGTTTCATGTTGCTGCTGATCTGTTTCATGTTGCTGCTGATCTGTTTCATGTTGCTGCTGATCTGTTTCATGTTGCTGCTGATCTGTTTCATGTTGCTGCTGATCTGTTTCATGTTGCTGCTGATCTGTTTCATGTTGCTGCTGATCTGTTTCATGTTGCTGCTGATCTGTTTCATGTTGCTGCTGATCTGTTTCATGTTGCTGCTGATCTGTTTCATGTTGCTGCTGATCTGTTTCATGTTGCTGCTGATCTGTTTCATGTTGCTGCTGATCTGTTTCATGTTGCTGCTGATCTGTTTCATGTTGCTGCTGATCTGTTTCATGTTGCTGCTGATCTGTTTCATGTTGCTGCTGATCTGTTTCATGTTGCTGCTGATCTGTTTCATGTTGCTGCTGATCTGTTTCATGTTGCTGCTGATCTGTTTCATGTTGCTGCTGATCTGTTTCATGTTGCTGCTGATCTGTTTCATGTTGCTGCTGATCTGTTTCATGTTGCTGCTGATCTGTTTCATGTTGCTGCTGATCTGTTTCATGTTGCTGCTGATCTGTTTCATGTTGCTGCTGATCTGTTTCATGTTGCTGCTGATCTGTTTCATGTTGCTGCTGATCTGTTTCATGTTGCTGCTGATCTGTTTCATGTTGCTGTGTTCATTTGTGTTCATCTGCTCACACAAACTCATGTTCGTACTGCTGCTCAGCATATTTATTTTTATGCTACTAGTGTTTAGCGTATTTGAAAGTTTTTCTTAGCTCATATATTAGATGTTATTACTGTTTTTCTTTTACATTTTATTGTTGGATGTAACTGGGACCTTGTGTACACATTTTTGTTCCACCACATGACAAATAAAGAACCTTGAATCCTTGAAAAAATGTTAGAACTTCAAAACTGCATTTTCAAAATAAAACGGTCAGTCTAAAACTGGACAGCAGCGGGCGATAAGCATTACTTCAAAGAACGCTAAGTCTTTACGTGCTACAAGCTAACGCATCTACGTAAACAATAAAACCACAATGAAAATAAAAATAATTCAGCTTATGTTTCCTACTATAAGAATAATTTGATTTAAAAAAGGAATTGCTCTGCCTGTTTTTTTTCCTCTTTCCACTCCTCTACCTAATGTTTTACCATTTCTCTTACTTATAATACAGAGGCAAAATTCAAATTCAAAGAGGCAAAATATAAAGGAAGCTGCCTTTTGTGTGGAACGACAGACCAAAATGAGGCGCACATATTGAATTACAACCACAAGATAAATGGAAAGAACGGATGCAAGGAAATAAAACATGGAAAATACAATTGAAGTTAAATGACAACTGGATTAAATCTTTTGATTTATTCGTGTTCTCTGGCTACCCCTCACACGTGCACGTCTCGCTCTGTGTGCTCGCAGAAACACTTATTAACCTGACAAAATTAGGAGCAAACAACAAAATGTGCAAACTTCCCTGGTACCTGAATAAATTCATCATATTCCCACAAAAGACACATTTTATTGTTCAGTAATATATTGCATTTTAACATTTAAACACGTTTTTGTATTGAAACAGCTGAAGCTCGTTTGAAGCACAAAAGAAACGTGACTGGAAAAACATGGCCGACTTTCTCCAGGTTTCCAACAAGCTCGGGTAAATTAACAGAATCATCCTGAATCTTGTCCTCATCCAGAGATGTTACGTAATCGGCGATAAACTCAGAGTGACACATAATCTAGTCTGGTTTAATTCTTATTCAAACAACTGCACAAAAATCGGTCCTTTTCATCACATCTGGCATCATAGGAGTAAAACCAGTTTAAAAACAACTGACTGATGAAAGTTCTTTACAAGATGGTTAAAAGCAAACAGCAAGAAGACAAAACCAAGAAGATAAAAAAAAAACAAATACAATAAAAGATTACAAAATAAGACAGTGGGACTTAAACCAAACTCACATTCAAAGCTAATAAAAATATCATTTTTCAGGTGGGCAAGGCCAAGACTGCATGGACTACCGTATTTTCCGCCTGATAACTCGCACCTTTCTAAAAGTCGCTTTGTCCAATTATTGGCAATAAATTGGGAAAATCCATAAACATGTTGCGCCTTTATTTAAGTCGCATCTATTATGCGTCACCGCTACGCGACGCGTCAGCGCCTCATTTGCCCTGCTGAAAATGGCGGCCACAGAAGCGAGCGAGCACGGAAGGACTTTTAACAAGATTAACACGGTAAAAACAATTATTTGTTTGCTGAAAATTATAGCAAACATGTGTCTTAGCTTAACCGTTCCTTAATAAATTCACGTAATGGTCAAATCTGCTGGATTTAAATTGTTTCGCTTTGACGTCTTCCAAACGGTTGCGTGCGCTGCGAAAATAAATTACAAATAAATCTGATTTTAGCTCAAACAACTCCTACAGCTAACAGTTTTTAAATGTCCACCTAGTACCGGTAATTACTTTCTGTAAGTTTAAAGAAAATCTGTCCCATGCTTTAGTAGTTCATACCTCCAGAGCTGGAGGCCGGGCAGCGACAGAGTGTGTCCGACCAGAGGAGGCTGCCGTCGGACACATGAGGTGGAACCGGTCGGTGTACCCTAAATGTGGTACTGCACCCCTAGCGGCCGAAAGTAGTACTGCACCATTCTTTTGCCTAAATGAAAAACGGTCATATCTGAGCCAGAAATTGGTCTAAAAATATGGGGGAACAAACCAAGAAAGGCGCCTACAAATAAAATGTATTATTATTATTATAAAAATTCATAAACAAGTCTCACCTCTCTATTAGTCGCAGGGCATGCAAACTAGGCAAAAGGTGTGACTTATAGACCAGAAAATACGGTAATGCAAGCTGTGAAGACAGAAACAAAGAGTGCGTTTTGAAAACCAACCCCTCAAAACATGGATGCACAGCTTGCTGGTTGAAAACATTAAAAGTGACATTATGTCGCCCAACTCATGACTCCTGTAAAATTTGACAACAGCAGTGCGGAGCAGCAGTTCATACGACCGCAGATGCTGCAGTTCGACGTTGGACCAGTAGGTGTCACTACAGATGAAATAGGAAGAGCATGAGAAGAAGAGTCGTGCACAAGAAGCTCGTCCTTCAGTCAAAAACGTAACCAAAGAGTTGAACATGTTCAGCTTCTCAAAGCAGTTCTTGGAGTTCATGGAATCTCTGCAGGGCGGCACGGTGGATCAGTTGGTATAGCTGCCAACTCTCAGCGAGAAGGTTGCCCGATCGAATCCGGCTGGTGAGGTGTAGTTTGCATCTTCTCCGTGCGTTTCCTCCCACAGACCAAAAGCATGTATGTTAGACTGACTCCTCCCACAGACCAAAAGCATGTATGTTAGACTGACTGGTGACTCTAAATTGTCCTGAGGTGAGAGAAGAGAGAATAGTATGTCTCATTTGTCTATGGTCCCTGTGATGGACTGGAGACCTGTCCAGGTGTCTCTGTGATGGACTGGAGACCTGTCCAGGTGTCTCTGTGATGGACTGGAGACCTGTCCAGGTGTCTCTGTGATGGACTGGAGACCTGTCCAGGTGTCTCTGTGATGGACTGGAGACCTGTCCAGGTGTCTCTGTGATGGACTGGAGACCTGTCCAGGTGTCTCTGTGATGGACTGGAGACCTGTCCAGGTGTCTCTGTGATGGACTGGAGACCTGTCCAGGTGTCTCTGTGATGGACTGGAGACCTGTCCAGGTGTCTCTGTGATGGACTGGAGACCTGTCCAGGTGTCTCTGTGATGGACTGGAGACCTGTCCAGGTGTCTCTGTGATGGACTGGAGACCTGTCCAGGTGTCTCTGTGATGGACTGGAGACCTGTCCAGGTGTCTCTGTGATGGACTGGAGACCTGTCCAGGTGTCTCTGTGATGGACTGGAGACCTGTCCAGGTGTCTCTGTGATGGACTGGAGACCTGCCATGGGTGTCCCCCACCTCTCACACAGTAACTGCTGGATATGGGCAAATGAAGAATTGGGGGATGGAATCTCTGCAGTCATGGGACCTCCTTGGTGACGCTGTTGTCCAGCGGTGCTGTTCGTGAGCCCAACACCAGTGAGCAGGGACTAATGCCTCTTTTCCACCGCTCGGCTCGGCTCGGGTTGGATCGGCTCAGGTCGGCTCAGTTCGGGTCGGGTCACATCTATGTTCTGTTTCCACAGCTTTTTTGTACCCCTTCTGTGGGCGGGGTCCAGAATCCTACTCGTCTTACCACATGGTGGCAGTAGTGTTCCTCAAGCTATTTACTACAGTACTAGCCACCACTAGAAGAAGAACACAATAAAGACTTTGTTTCACATATTATCAATTCTATCAAAAACCACAAAGCTGATATTTTTCAAAAAAATCTAGTGTGATCACAACATGTTCATATACGAAATGTATCCTGTTGGAGTTATTTGAAATAAAATTCAATGTTTTATAGACATAAATGTGTCAACCTACGTCCATTATTTTCTACTTTGTTTCACATAT
This sequence comes from Garcialebias charrua, assembly GCA_038048925.1. NCBI lineage: Eukaryota > Metazoa > Chordata > Actinopteri > Cyprinodontiformes > Rivulidae > Garcialebias > Garcialebias charrua. Next base: position 14,442 of record JBBPBX010011774.1, read on the forward strand.
TATCAATTCTATCAAAAACCACAAAGCTGATATTTTTCAAAAAAATCTAGTGTGATCACAACATGTTCATATACGAAATGTATCCTGTTGGAGTTATTTGAAATAAAATTCAATGTTTTATAGACATAAATGTGTCAACCTACGTCCATTATTTTCTACTTTGTTTCACATATTATCAATTCTATCAAAAACCACAAAGCTGATATTTTTCAAAAAAATCTAGTGTGATCACAACATGTTCATATACGAAATGTATCCTGTTGGAGTTATTTGAAATAAAATTCAATGTTTTATAGACATAAATGTGTCAACCTACGTCCATTATTTTCTACTTTGTTTCACATATTATCAATTCTATCAAAAACCACAAAGCTGATATTTTTCAAAAAAATCTAGTGTGATCACAACATGTTCATATACGAAATGTATCCTGTTGGAGTTATTTGAAATAAAATTCGAATTTTTATAATTTATTTTCGTTGTGCAAACACAGGTTTTGGAAAAAGTCAAAGCGAAACTACTTTAAATGCAGCACATTTGACCATACGTGACAATATTAAAGCGTGGTTAAGCTCAGGAGCCCTCGTACTATTAAAGTCAGCTATGAAATATATTTTATATCTGTTCATTGAGCTACATTTAAAGACATAAAGCCGCCCGCGCGCCGCGTGTTGCTCGTGGCGAACCTATTTTTTTAAAATCCTGCAGTTTTGAGCAGTACGTGATTTTATTAAGGACACGTTCAGCTGAAGACCCATCTTTGCTATAAATTTAAAAAATAATAATTGTTTTTACCGTGTTTATCATGTAAAAGTCCTGCAGTGATCGCGTCCCTCGCTTCCGTAAAAACAGCTCTCGTCTCCTCCTCCCTCCTTCCGGAGCGGGTGAGCTCGCCTCAGTACCCCTCTGAAAGCAGCCCGAAAATCTCAGGAAATCTCGCGCGGCTTAGCACGGAATATCCGGTGGAAAAGGATGAAAGGGGGTCTCTGCGACGCACATATGACGTAACATCCGACCCGAGCCGACCGGTGGAAAAGGGGCATAAGTGTAGAAATTCAGTGAGACTGCAGCGGAGATGCTGAGTCAGCAGAGAATCTGGGACAGGTCCAGCCCGGTGAGATGCTGCAGCCTTTAAAGTCCTCCTCTGGTTGGCTTTTGTTTGCAACAGGAAGTCGTTCCACGAGGGTCTGTCTGCATTAGAAACCCCAACAGAGCTTCCTCACAGTTCTTCAAAGGTGAGTGAGATCTCCAGTTTGTTTATTCAGGTAAGAGAAGACGTGGAAGTATTTACAGACTGCAGGGCTAATGAACAGGAGACAGATTTTAGCAGATGTTAGGAGGGCCTCTCATGGAGAGGGAGTGTGCGTTAAGAGTCTTTACTACTGGTCTAATTGACGTGATGGACGTGAAATGTTCCTGCAGGAGTAAAAATAAAACAGACGGAAGTTTGAACGAGCTAAAAACAGCTTCAACGCCGAGCTGCTGAAACTGACCTCAGACAAGCAGGACGGGGTCATGCTTCGGTTGTTTTATCCTGCTTGTTTTATGTGGGTCTAATGTTCCTAACGCAAAGAATACTGTGCAATAGTTTTCAACCATCACTTTTGTTTTTATGCTCCTTTTAAACATCTACGGTACATTCCTAAAGTTTTTTTTAATGACCCGTAGTTTTACAGGTTGAAGGTCTTTCAAGGTTTTTCTTTGAGTTTTTCTTGCTTTTTCACTTTTTTGAAGACGAGCTATCCACCTGGAAAGGAACTTGCTCTTGCGTCAACTTTAATGCGGCCCAAACCACAAACGTTATAAAACTTTTATTTTGAAATGAGCGTCTCTGCATCGTGTGTGCTTTCACTTTTACAGGTAGTCCTCGGGTTACGACGGTCTAGAGTTACGACGTTTCGTGGTTACGGCGCATCTACCATAAAAAAATAGAATAATTTTTTTTTTGAAATTTTATTTTGAAAAGCCGAGTTACGCAGTTTCCAGTTTTCGGTTTTACGTAGTAAACGTAGCAGCGGAGGAATGCTGTACTGTACTCTCTAAAAAAGCTAAGTCTGGTCCTCTGGACATTCAAAAAACAAAACTAAACTGTACTGTGAACGCGGTTTTACATCGTAAACGAATGGAGAATACGGCCGATGGACGGAGGAAGTAGGCCATAACTCTTTTTTTCCTTTCATTATGGCTCCAAATGTATGTGTTTTTTGATAATTATGTAGGGTACTGTGTTAGGATAGGCTAAGTGCTTGGTAATACTGTACTGTACATGTACAGTATATGGTGCAGTATGCATGTATATTTCGACTTGCGCCAAAATTCGATTTACGCCGCCGCACAGGAACGGATCTCCGTCGTAAGCCGAGGACTACCTGTATTGTCCTTTCAAGTTACCACGGTGATGTAATTTGCAAACAAAGACGCATGAAAAGCTTGATGGAATTTTGTGAAACTTAAAGTAATCATCAGCTGTTTCTCTAGAACTGATTTCATTTCGGAGCTATTTTGGTTCAAGATGGCTGCCACAGCTACCTCTGAAAACACTAAATTGGCTATAATTCTGTAATTATTTGAGATATTGAGCTGAAATTTGAAATAAGAGATAAGATAAGAGAGATAAGAGATTTATTTATTAACATTGCACCAGTTAATTAATACAACGTGATTATGTAGCACAGTCGTCCAGAGAGGGAGAGTATGCAAGCTGCAGCATTTCCAAACACATGACATGTTCTTCTGCGCGGCCGCGCTCATCCGTCTCCGGATGAAGGTCAAACAGATATGGAAAAAGGAAAAACACAATAGGTATCATTTGTGATATTCAAAAAAAGAATCTATCAAAGATTGCCTTAAGACACTCTATGATAAAGTCCCAAAAACTCTATCAGCAATAAGCACAACCAGACAAGACATTGTTGCAGATTTGACGACATGCAAGGAGATCAAAAGAGTCTGTGAGCAGCACTTCAGATAACACAGTTCAGCAGTTGTTAACCTTGGCGCCTCCGAGCGCACTCCCAGAGACCTCTGGGGAGGGAGGGGGGGGGGTCAGCAGTGTCTCTCAGCTTCACTCCAGGAGAATAGTTCCTAGCAAACGGCCTTCTTCTTTTCCAAGGTCGAGCAGAAACTAGATTAGATAGTTATTGTTTATCTTCAATCCAGGCCACAGTGTTCTTTTTGACTGCAGCCTTCCAGAGTCCAGGTGCTGTTCAGGTCCAAAATCGCCGAATCAAATGAGTTTCCGAAGCTACGAACCCCCATCCGTGCCCTGATTAATGCCGGGCGGCTGTAAACGAGTTCCAAAGCGCACCGCAGGTCCACGGTGGTCTACCGCTCCCATTGTGCGGTTCAGCTCGTACAACAGCTGGGTTGAGGAGCTCACAGCCCGGATCAGAGACTCTTGCTGATCAGGAAGTTTGGCCAGTGCGCCGATAGCTGCCGAAGTCTTCCTGATCTTCCAGTAACAGACAGCTCCGCTCACGCCAAAAAACAGAGCAGCTGCCACCAATATCCCAATAATCCACAAATCTTCCACGTCTTCGACAGACAGGACGGTCAAACACATGGGTTGCCACTGTCCCCAGGAGTCCATCATGTATCCGACAGCGTGCGTGTCAGAGGGGCAGGCCGCTTCTCCTGGCCCGGTCCGCTTCGTGGAAAAAATCTTATCTATAGATGAAACAGCCCAATTTATTAATTCCATCGCAAATTGGTTCGAGTGAGCGCTGAAGAGTCACGGACGAGACAAAAAGCAAGCAGGGAGGAGGAAAACTTAGGGAGGGTAGGAGCAAAAAGATATGCGACTTGCTTTGTCGAGAGCCGGAAGAGGAATGGTGGTAGCTGAGAGCGAACCCCAACACAAAATACTGTCAAATCAAAATTTTAAAATGGCCGCAACGTGGCAATCCCCACCAAAGTCTCTCCAGGAACTTCCTACTCATTTTCAGGTATTGTTCTTGATCGTGACCACATACAGTATAGTGAAGTAAAACTTTTTTTTTAAGTGGACAAGAAGTCAAAAAGTGTCAAACTTAAAAGAATATTCACAGAAACTGAACTTTTCTTTTAAATGAATAAGAAATAATTTAACATTTTACTAAATTGGTTATAAATAATCGTAAACTGTATTTCTACAAACGCAGCTTCTCGGGAAATGGAAAAACAAACCCATAATGGACAGTTTTGCTGATTTACAAGCTCTTTAAGACACTTTTCACTGGTTACCCATTCATAAAACCACAGAGAGACGTAAAGGGTGACCAACATGATGCAACAACATAAAAATATAAAATAGAAGTACAAGGTTTTTGCTCTACAGGGACAATACACAAGCAGGACATGAACCACGTGTTATGCAGCTTATGATAACAAAT
>JBBPBX010011774.1:20721-55304 GCA_038048925.1 Garcialebias charrua
CAATGCATGTGTCTCTTGTTGTAAAATAAAATTGTTTTTGTCTTCATGTTTCATTTGCTCCTAATTTGCTACAAGTTGATGCAAGCAGTAGCGTATCTTGTTTGGCAAGTGTTTGTGCAAAACAACTACAGGGACTTTCCACTCAACCTTGAGGGGTAAGAAGAACATCCTTGTGTTTCCGGTCTGGCAAGTGTTTGTATGAGCAGGGACTTTCCACTCAACTTTGAGGGGTAAGAAAAACATTCTTGTGGCATGAGTTTAGGTATCAGTCGAGGATAGAAAAACATTCCTGTAGCATGAGCTTAGGGATAGGCAACAGAGGAGAATATAAGAAGCAGACTTCCTCCTTCAGAGAGCAACGCAGGAACAAGCTACGAGGGAGAAACTCTCAGGTTGTATGTCTCCTTGAATGCGCATTCAAATGTCTTTTTCTTTCTCTCCCTCTCTCCCCACTCTTTATCCCTGGTTCTCTTTTAAACAAATATAATGGCTGTTAGAAATAGAACAAATGTATTCTGTGACTTTTTAAACTTATGATTAATTAAACTGGTTTTTGGAACTTTAAATTATGTGTGTCTGTCGTGTATTCAGCGTATCTCCTTTTCTGATCCAAAGTGTAATCAAACAACGAACTTGTGGCAAATAAGAATACAACGCCAACAAAATGGAGGTCCCACCGAGATGGTTGCACGCGCGGACAGGAAGGGACAAGCGCGAGTCCAGAACACTGATCAGTGACCGGTCACCTCAACAAAAAAAGGTAAGCAGATTCCTGTTTAAACGAAATCTGTGATTGGAAATTTTATAGGCAAATTTCACTCAGTGTGTTGGACTCATACGTGTAAAAAGAAAAAAAAGGGAACGTTAAAATTAAAAGTAGAATTATAAGTTTCCAGCCAAGACTCCAGATTCCAGAGTAAAAACACGCAGTGGTCGAGCCACCGGTGGTCCGACGGGTCCATCTGGTTGAGGGGGAGTGGGGTTTTAGAATAAATATTTGCCGTTACTCCTGTAACCCTAGACTGAGTTTACTGTAAGTCTCGTTAGGTTTTGTGGCTAACTATAAAACAGTGTCAATTAAATCTACTTATAATTTGAGTCATAATGAGTAGAGGCGGAATCTGGTGAGGTGGTGTATTGTATATTACCATGCGTAAAATACGTTATAATACACTAGGAATAAAGGTATTAAAATCAAACCCACAAACAAATAAAATAAATAAAGTGTGGGACTGAGTGAGAAATTGAGGAAAACGCGCTGACTTTCTCTGAAAAAATAAAATAAAATAATAATAATAATAATAATAATCCGACAGAGTTCCAAACCAACTAGTTAAATAAAATAAAATAAAAGTAGTCACAGAATACTAAATCTCTTTTATGTTCTAAAATAGTGGGGTTCTTGGTAATGTGAGGAGTCAACACACGACCATACCAATCTTATTTTACACTCAAAAGGTTCTAAAAAATATATATATTTTTATTATCTTCAGCTCTCGACAGGGAAGGTCGCATCTCCTTTCGCTCCTCACCTCGCTGGTTTCCCCCTCCCTGCTTCTGCATTTGTCTCGTCTATAACTCTTCAGCGCTCGCTCGAACCAATTTGGGATGGATTTATGTGCGTGGACTGCTTTCTGGGCCATTTCATCTATCGATACTATCGATAACATAAATTTCCACGAAGCGTTCTGGCCGGGGAGAGCCAGAGCGCCCTTACGACACGCATGCGGTGAGCTACATTATGGACTCGATGAGCAGGCTAATGTAACTGTCCGCTCACTCTGTCGGGGACGTGGAACCTCTGTGATTTATTGGGATACCGGTGGATCTTGCCACTGAAGGCTGAGGGACCGCCGCGATCGGCGAGCTGGCGAGACTTCCTGCTCAGCAAAAATGCTTTGAACCAGGCTATGAATGACCTTCCCAGCTGTGTGCGAGCTGAATCACACGGTGGTGAGTGGCGGCCGCCGCGGACCGTGGTGTGTGGGACTCGTTTTTACAGCCGCTCGGATTAAAAACAGGGCACATACGGAAGGATCTTTTCTTAGCTCGGAACCTGACTCGATTCGGCGATTTGGACCCAGAAGCTGCACCTGGACTAAAAGACTGCAGTAAAAAGAACACTGTGGTCTGACTGAAAAATAAGCAACAAATCTAATCTGGTCTCTGGCCTTGAATGCTGCCTACAAATTTTCTCCTGAGCTGGGAGCTGTAGGGCCCGCTACCCTCCCATCCACCCTCCCCCAAGAGGTTTCTGTGTGTGTGTTCTCGGTGGGAGCTGAGCTCTGAGACCAGCGAACTGCTCTTATCTGAACAGAAAGACACAGACTGTTCCTCCCGCCTGTCGTCAAAACTGCAACTATGTCTCGTGTGATGTGCTAATGCTGTTAGAGTTTTTGGGACTTTATCATGGAGTGTCCTCAGGCAATCTTTGATAGACTCTCTTTTTGAATAACACAAATGATACCTATTGTGTCTTTCCTTTTTCCATATCTGATTGTGGTGGCGCGGTTTTATACTGCTGCGACTTCGTGCGCTCGTCCCTATCCATGATGAATGTGCGTAATCATTAACGTTGTCTTTGTGCCCCCGGTGCAATGTCAAGGTCAATAAAGATATATTCTATTCTATTCTATTCTATTCTATATATATTTTTTCATTGTTGAAGTTTTATGGTGTCAGAGTCTCGCGTGAATGAAGTGCAAAAGTTGGCCTGTCCATTGTCTTTCATGTTTGATGTTTGTCTTTTGTCAAAAACCATAAGACCAACTGTGTGAATGAGTTACAAGAAAAAAGTTCCTGTGTGAGAATTCGCAGTAAAAGAATCCTGGTGATCTGGCTTGCCCCTGAGGAACGTTCAGATTGCTAAAGGACATTCCTTTCGGGGAATAACTGTGGTCTCACTGGTTGTTCCAGTATCAATAAAGGTTAATAGGCTTGGTGTGTGTGTGACATGGAGGAGAGTTTCAGCAAACAACTTGAGAAAACCTTGCTTAAAACATTGACCGAGCAGATTAAAATCATTAAAAAAATAAAAAAAATAAAAAAAATGCAATGTCTTTGTCAGTTCAGGACAAAAAAAAACAAGGAAAACTACTTAAAAAAAGGGGTTAAAAGAACTAGATCAGCACTCAGAACTAAAAAGCACTATAAACCTAATGTGGGAACAAATACTTAAAATCCGGAAAAAAGAAAGACAGGTTAGAGAAGAAAAAACTGCAGCTGAGGAGTATGGTATATTTAATGTTTATGAGAAGCAATCTGAAATCTGAAACTAGCAGAAATAAGTCCAAAGCATAATCCAAAATATCTGAAACAATTGGGAATTAAAAAGAAAAAAAATCTGAAATGAGGAGATAATATTTTATCAGTTAAGTATAGAGCTCAAAATAATGCATTACCTTTAAATATCCAAATGCACTTTGTTAAAAGATAAAGTTGTTATAGTCTTAAGGGGACAAAGTTGTTTGTAAAAGTACATTAAAACGGTTTACATTTCTCCATTTTAACAGGATTAGATCATTTTCTACAGCATGAATGTGGGTGAAATGAAAAAATAGAACTTCAGCTCAGTTCTGAACGAGGGTCTGGTTTTAACCAGGCTAGAAGGCCTCAGGATTGTACAGTTTTTTGAATAAACAAATAAAATATTTGCGGACAGTTCGAGACAAATTAATTAGGGCCGAATGAACCGTCACAGTTGGAAGGATTGATCAAAAAGGATTATGACATTCTATCTCAATAATTTTAGGTTATAACACTTAAACAAACGGGAAAATTGGAAAATTGCAGTGAACCTCCCGTTAGCATAGCATAGGCTGCCTAACAGCGGACATTTTATAACTTTGTAACGGTAGACAGCTCACATCGGATTCGCTAACAAAGCGTACAGTGGCGCGTCGTGTAGATAAACAATATCGACTTTAAATAATCCAAATTTAGTCTTTGTAGACAAACTTAGCAGCTAACAGCAAAGCTAACGAGCCACAAGGTTCGACGTGGTTCACAAGACGTCGTCGTCATTCTTATAATTTGTGTATTTGTGTATAGGACGTGGGGAGGTAGAACCGAACGTATCATACTTGCATTTTCCAATATAAGAAGCAGAGAAAGTGGATTACGTACTTTTGTGAATAGTTCCAGTGAACGTGTAACACGTCTTGTGAGCGTTGACCGGAAGCCGCAAAACACAGTTGTTTCGTGTATAGCCTAAGCAGGGTTGCCAGGTGAGAAATGTAGGATTATCGTACACCCATTATAAACAAAATAATAAGTACTGTACTGTAGCGTCTAACAGGCACTCACAGCTTTGTGGCGTCAGTACTGGGGGGAACCATAGACATTAATACGCATTATTGTCTGGGGGCAACTAAAGAGCTCTACAGAAAGTCTTCTGTCACATTTGGAAAAGCACGATTAGCTGGAATTCCAAGACGCCTTCAGGGTTCACTAAAAACTCCGACAAACAGTTGTGACAGGCTGATGGAAACCGGTCACAACTACACGTTCACAGAATGGCGAAATTATTGTATTTTTGGCCTTTGTCGGGATTATTGATCGCACATCGTACAGAGGGCAAAATTATCGTACAACTACGAAAATTATCGTACACCTGGCAAACACTGAGCCTGAGTATAATGGAGACCCCTGATGGACGAAAAAAGGTACTGCAGACAGGAGCATAATAATTTCTAGAAAAACCAAAAACAGGTCGGAGTCATTTTTATTTATTTAATTTAGTCATCCAGTTGGGTTATTTGTTCTGAAACATTTAATAAAAGTAAAAGGACGCAGGTGCGGATTTTAATAACTGTTAGGAGTCAGATGAATAAAAGAAGAGGACAGATTGGGGTTGGAAGAAAATTAAATAATAATAATAATAGTAATGAATTCAATTTATAACACACTTTTCATTAATGGAAATCTCAAAGTGCTAAGGAGGGAGTAGCCCTCATAGACAGGTCTTAAATAAATACATCTTTAATTTTAATTCATTCATTCATTCATTCATTCAACCTTTATTTATACAGGCTAGCCTCGTTGAGTCACGGGGACTCATTTACAAGAGGGACCTGTCTCACTCACACCAAACAACCATCCACTCTCACACTCACACCTAGGGTCAATTTAGAGTCACCAATCAGCCTAACAAGCATGTTTTTTGGTCTGTGGGAGGAAACCGGAGTACCCGGAGGAAACCCACGCATGCACGGGGAGAACATGCAAACTCCACCCAGAAAGGCCCCGGACCGGGATTTGAACCGGCAACCTTCTCGCTGAGAGGCAGCAGCTCTACCAGTTGTGCCACCGTGCTGCCCAAAATTAATCTATTGAGGACATAAATTTAATCTCAATTTATAATAAGTGGAGAGTTGGACTTTAAAAATCGACTAAGGGATGACAAAGACCCGGTAGGGGGCTTTAGTCGGCCCGCAGATGAATCTGAATTATTAAAAAATAAATAAAATTAAAAAAAATAAATAATAATAAACGCTATTTTCTTAAAAATCTGCAGTAATAAAACAGCTACGCTCGAAGCTCAATTTATGGGTTCACAGTTGCTTCCTAGATGTGGAAAATGGATTTAAAATTCATTCATTTCTAAATTTTGATGCACTTTTAACATGCAGGAAAGGGTTTTAACAGAACTGTTTTTTTGTATGTCCAGAAGCCCAGATTTAGCTTTTTTAGATTTCTCTACCTGGATTATTGAGCATGCATCAGGGTATTTAACAAAACAGTTTGTTGAATAAATGTTTTAAAACGTGCAATCACTGATCAGTTTTTTAATATGTAATGCACTTAAATGTTAAACTGAGTAAAAGTGTAAAAGGACAATTAATTTAATGTTAATATTTTTATAATGTATTTATTCTTTGCACTAATACAAAAACAAAAAGTGGACCTTTAGAATGAGTATTCTGGTCTGACCCCCTTGAGATCAGATTAAGCTGTATGCGGCCCCCAGATCAAAATAAGTTTGACACACCTGTAGTTATATACCTGGAACAACAGGCCAAAATGAACGAGCCCATATTTTTACTTTGAATAAATGAGCCACTGAGCTTAATAATTTCAAATTGACAATTTAGGAGGGCATCTAGCTGTGCGGTTTAGACATGAAAATATACACGATACATAAATAAATCCAACAAGAAGGCAGATCTTAGAAGGCTCAAGGAATTTGCTAATTATCATAGACTGTATACTAGCAAGGGGGTCTTAGAAGACCGTACATTGTACGTTCTGAAATAAAAGTATGTATTTTTTGATTTCAGGGTAAAATTGATTATTTCACTTTTAGGTAAACTAATGTTTTGGATCTGTTGTGCAGATCAGATTAAAAGATGCCTCCGTCGAAGGATCCATAATAAAGATTGTTAACAGAAAATTAATTTGATCCTGGTCTGTTAATGATTTTTTAATTTTTTAATTTTTTAAATAGCCTCATTGAACAGTGTTGATGGAATGGCAAGAGTGAGTCTTATGAATCCCACCTCATCTATACAGAACACATAATGGTAAATATGCATTAAGATAGGCCTCTGTCAAAACACATGCAGCATCTGACTTTTGAATCTCAGCTACTGTGGTTATTGATCAGATCGGATCAGATTTAATATGAAGGTGTGTCCAGAAACTGACTCACTGTGACTTCACTGGGAAGAACACTGGACTCATATGCAACCTTGCTCAAGAACTTTGAGGGGCATACGCAAGGAACGACTGAAAACAACAAAGGCACCAAAAGAACAAAAGACTGTCCACAAAAACTTTCAGCCGAGCAGAGGCAAAGACTTTCTCAAAGAACTGTCAAAACATGGTCATCAGACACAAATGGCCAGGATATACGGTCCGGATTTGGGGGGTCCGGACGAGAATCAGAACCCAGTGAACGTCTCACTGGGGGCTGGAACAAGAGAAAGCTGAACACGTTCTCCAAACAGACAAGAGAACAAATGGTCCTGAAGTCACTCATACCAGCAAAGGCCGCACCCCATATTGATCTGTGAGGATCTATCGTTGATCTTAGTAGCCGGGATCGAAACTACAGTTGCTATGATAAATTTTTTAATGAAACACATAGGCGACATTTAGGGCCTGCTAGCGCGGGCCTCATGATTCTCAGTTATACTGTGCTCAGGTGGATCTGACGACTTGCTTTTTCTGGTTCCTGTAACTCTGTGGTGAAGCTTAAGGAAAGCAAGGGAAATGATCCCAGCTCCTGACCCCAAAACGAGTTAACTTTTATATTTTTGTTTTTGCAGTTGTCCTTGGCGGAGTGCATGTTGGGATTCTGATGTGTCACAAGGGGTACATTTTGGTAAATGATTATAATTTTAAAGAAAATGAGATGATATCGTAGATTACAGTTAGCTATATGGTTGTGAAAACCAAATTAGTGGTGGCAATAGGCTGAGGTTTAGGAAACATCTGACACTAGTGCTTAGGTTAAAGGATGGTAAATTTAGACACAATTTCCATATAACTTTGGCATAATTGAAACAAGGTAGAGTTTTGTTTCAAAAGGGGGTTAAGAGGTTGACAGATGGTTAAAATTGGTGAGGTTAAAATTGGTCCCTAGAAATAACTAATTAGAAATAACTAGATTGTAAATGTTTCCTAGAAACAACTAGGTTGAAAAAGATGGTAAATACATTTTAGTATACAAAGAATAATAAGGATAACTGATAAATTGGCGTTATAAACAAAATTCACTTGCGTCAATATTGAGGCGGCATCGGTCTTGAACGTTTTATTTTAAATAGGAAGACAACTTAGGAAAGGGTTAGTTTAGTAGGTATACAGAGGTTTTAGATTATGAATGAACAAAATAGTCACCCATACAACATGAGGCGTCTTAAAGGTTTATATGGGCAATTAACAACAATCTTAAAGGTTTATATGGGCAATTAACAACAATGTTAAAGGTTTATATGAGCAATTAACAACAATGTTTTTTTTTATGTGTGTGAAGCAGGATGGGGGACGCCCCTTGGAAATGTTTCCTGGCCTGCAGGCTCAAACCACTCAAACCTGAAGTGGACCTGATCAGAGGGTGTTTAGAAATATGATGGTTCTGTAGAATTATAGCAATTGACTTGACGAGACGACATGTGACTTATTGACTCAGGAAAAAGGTGTATAGAACCACAGGTGTACAATGTTTTGTGAATTATGCTCTGCCGCCGCTTGCGATGTTATTTCTATGTGTGTAATTTCTGCTATAAGCTGAGTGAAAAGGTACAGTATTTTTGTAAGTATGAACCGCCTCAAAACTACTCATAATTAACCCTAATGAAGATTAAGCCTCTTCTAAACCCAACTAACATGCATGATTCATTCTTTGTACTACTGATTTATAATTTATTGGGTGTTGTTTGCTGTGGCACATTCTGTTTATTATAGGTGGTTCCTGGAAATGCTCCAGCTGAGGGGGTAAGGATGGAACTTTATTTTTGTTTTATTGCACATTTCTGGGTACAAATTTTAATATAATATTGGAGAAATTGGCTTACGTTTTAGAATCTGATTTATCAGTACCATTGTGAGTGGGTTTATGGATAGACAGTAGAGAGTAATTTAACTCACATGGATTTACCTATGTTTGGGCCTTCTCTCAGATGAGTGAATTGGGTTAAACCGAGAGGCCCTGTTGTAATCTAACAAGTTGAAAGTTTGTGGTTTAGATTTTCTTAACAGATTTCAAAGGAGGCAAGACCAGACAGCTCTGGTCAAGTACGGACCCGTGTAGGGTCACTGAACGCACACCACAGACAGTGCGTGTCAATGCCAGGGGATCTACACGGTTCAGTGTGCTCCAGACCGTGAACCAGGAAGGAGCTAAAGGATTGGGCTGGACGACAAGAAGAGCTCGCATTCGAACTCTTGTGCCTTGATAGACCAAAGTAGTCGAGTAAAGTTGCGTGCGGGCTCAGAAGGACTCTGTTTTATGGGGCCACTCGATACTGGAATATCCACACATAGCCCAGACACCTAGAGAGATAAAAACATTACATATTAGAGTTTCACATGACACGAAGAAAACTCGGGGACATAGGAGGACATTCCCGAGCAACTGTTCCGGGGGTCTGCCCTGAGTAACTGTCCAGGGGAATGCCCCTGAGTACGTGTGGCACATTCAAAAAGTATATTAATGTTTCTGTGATGGTGATATAAATCTTGTGTTCTTTCTCTATTTTTGTGTGTTCAAGGGAGACAACTGCCTTGCTGCTGGAGGAGGAACTTGGGGAACTTAAGGTTCATAATTCTGCCATATCCTAAAGCGCTTACTATTATTATCGTTCATAGTTTGCATATATTTTTTTATATATTCTACAATTTGCATATTAATCGACTGATTCAAATTGTCCTCCTAGAACATTTCTGCGTAATCCCTGGGAAAGATGTTTGCGAAGTTCATAGACATAAGAGAGAGTATGGCGCGCACCAGAAAATGTGTGATTTTATTTCTTGAGGTGGACCTCAGGAATTGAGGTCCAAAGGGGGTTTTGTTGTGAAATAAAATTGTTTTTGTCTTCATGTTTCATTTGCTCCTAATTTGCTACAAGTTGATGCAAGCAGTAGCGTATCTTGTTTGGCAAGTGTTTGTGCAAAACAACTACAGGGACTTTCCACTCAACCTTGAGGGGTAAGAAGAACATCCTTGTGTTTCCGGTCTGGCAAGTGTTTGTATGAGCAGGGACTTTCCACTCAACTTTGAGGGGTAAGAAAAACATTCTTGTGGCATGAGTTTAGGTATCAGTCGAGGATAGAAAAACATTCCTGTAGCATGAGCTTAGGGATAGGCAACAGAGGAGAATATAAGAAGCAGACTTCCTCCTTCAGAGAGCAACGCAGGAACAAGCTACGAGGGAGAAACTCTCAGGTTGTATGTCTCCTTGAATGCGCATTCAAATGTCTTTTTCTTTCTCTCCCTCTCTCCCCACTCTTTATCCCTGGTTCTCTTTTAAACAAATATAATGGCTGTTAGAAATAGAACAAATGTATTCTGTGACTTTTTAAACTTATGATTAATTAAACTGGTTTTTGGAACTTTAAATTATGTGCGTCTGTTGTGTATTCAGCGTATCTCCTTTTCTGATCCAAAGTGTAATCAAACAACGAACTTGGGGCGAATAAGAATACAACGCCAACACTCTGTAGTTTAGTTCTGCTGTGGTAAAATGGGAGCTGAGTACTGCAGAGATTTAGATAATTCTTCTGTCCAACACAGAGCCTTCAGAGTGACGTAGTTAGTGTGAGAGCGATAGAAGTGATGATCAGAATAAGTCCAATGACCAGAGCAGTGATGTTCAGGATCTTGGCTGTTCTTGATGTATCCGCAGCAGAAGCAGTGTCTCTCCAACACCATTTGCAAATGACACCTTTAAAAGAGTTAAAAGTTAGCATTATGAATTAGAAGAGTGCAAGAAATATTGGACTGCAAAATGTAAGGTCAAATTTTACAATGTTCTTGAGCAGATCTATACAATATTCAGATGTTTTATGTTATGAGAACAAGTTTAGAAAAACGTTGCAAGGAAAATCTTGATTATGCCTTGACATAGATAACAAAAAAAAGCTGTACTGTATATTTAACTTCAACGTCAAGTTTTCTGTCAACCACAAAATATAAAATTTTACTCAATACGATTTGTCTTGTTAAAGAATTAGCGATCCTCTGATGGAAGAAAGAGAAAAACATTTCAACAAATCAAACGTTGGTGTTCTAGAAACATTACACACCTTGTTAGAGTAGATGATCGCAGCGATCCCAAGAGGAAGACAGCAGCAGAATGTGCTGAAAATGGACCATCCAAGATAGGATGTAGCGAGAGGACGGTTCTGACCAGCTTCCATGGTTTTGTTGTTCAGTGGAGTCTGCAGTGTGGTTTGCTGCTCAGTGCTTCATCCAGTGTCTGACGAAGGACAGAATTGTCCTTTTTATGCTCTAGAGGTGGGGTCTAATGGGTTGTGTTTTCCTGTGATGTGGAGTAAACTCACAACACGGATGTCTACAAACAGTAACTTTATTAGCCTTTACTATAAACTGTAGATATAAGGGCTGATAGGGAAATCTGAAAGTAATGCACCATAACTCATGTTCCCTGAAGGAAGGGAACAAGGTGCAACATATGCTATGGGAATTGCACCCCCGCGCGATTACCTGAAGGAATACAATCAAAATTTAGCTATTCTCCTTAAGTGAAATCTTAAACTAGAAACTAAGCTAGACTGTATGTAAGGCTTTAAGGTAAGACGGATTTATCTTACCTAATTCTAATCTATGGAGGCAGTTGCTTCCACTCCTGAAGGAGCCGAAAACCCGTTGCTGGCTTAATTTCATTTATTAGCGGGACAAAATCTCTCCTTGGGACTCCCCTCTCTAGAGCTCCCACCATGGGCCAGGAGTGGCGGCATCCACCAATTGTTAGAGACCTTTATCGGTCATGTGGCTAATTCTTACCTCTTACCTCATTCCCTGTCGTATAAGACTTATGGTAAAGCCCAACCTTTGTGAAACTAAATGAAACTAAAAAATGATGTTATACTAAATTGATAAACTTAAACTAATAAACATAAATTGTAAAATACTAATTGATATTAAGAAAATAAATGCAAAAATGATAAAAGAAAATGATAAAATAATAAAACCTAAAAAGAAATTTACAAGAATGCAATCATAAAGGATAAATGACATTCAAAAATAAATGTACAAGAATAAATGCTAGAACAATACTAAAATCATAAATGCATAAAGAATGAATGATATACAAAATAAGCATACAAGAAAAATGATAAAAACATTAAACACAAATAAATGCTTCATGGTGCATAAACTTAAAAATGGATCGAATACTTCGGCCGTTGATTGAATATAAAAGTCCTGCATCAAAAGTCCACGATGATGCCTGTTATAGATGAATATATTCAAAATAAAAGGTAGGAATAAAAGAATATACTGTAATGTCTTAAACCAAGTTCAGTTCAGTTCAGTTCAATGAATTTCTTCTTTTATTGCAACATTTAAAACAAAGTAGTGTTCGTTGGGGCAAGACAAAGTTCTGGAGGAGGGCTTTCCTTTAAGGAACATGTCACTTTCCACTTTGTTACCAGATCTCCAGTGGCCACTAAGCCCCCTCTGCCTCCATTGGCCTTCTAGCATCAGTCAGTTCAGTGGGAGGCGGGGAGACATGTCCTCTGAGGCCATCCGAAGCTGGACGAATTGTTTGCTGTAGTCAGGTCCATTTATTTTCATCATCTTACGAGTCCACCAATGCTTCCCAGCCGGTAGGACACAGCATGTCAAAAAGGAAATTATAATTAGCACTAAGATTGTACTAATTCCTATCTTTAATATCAAAAATAACCCTTCACCTAAATTTAGACAAACACTGATCCTCATATTAAATAATCGAGACGAGGAGACCTTTCTTCTCTTTGCCAGCAGGAGGAATTCTTTTAATAAGTTAATATGGAACAAATACAGCTGAACAGTCTATACCAAATCAAATCCGAATCTGTGTCCAGAATAGCAATGGAGGTTCATTTATACCTTTTACTTGACGTCATTAGAGGAGTTTACTTCCCGACAGGGGAAGGAAAGTTACACGTACACAGTCCCGTCAGTGGAAGAAATAAACAGTTCTGGGAAACGCAGGGACAGTGTACTTCCCTACAAGGGAACATAAACAGTTTAACTTATCTGCTTCTCGTCAGAGGGTAAGAGTTTTTCCCTCGCATGAAGGAAAACAAAATTAGGATTAATGACTTTGTTATTTCGGTTCTTACCAGATGTTCTATGAACTCTTGAACTTTTGTACGTGTTCTGTCCAACGAGTGTTGGATTTCTGGACTGGCTGTAATGTTTACCAAGTCCTACAAATACATATCAAAACCTACAATATAAAGTAACCTCCTCGCGGGTGCTCACTCTCGTTCTGAATCCCAGGTCTTCCTTCGTCTCTGCCCGTCAGTTGACTCCTTTCCATCCCAATGCTCAAACCTACAGAATCTCGCCCTGCGGTTACATCCCGTTGCTTTTCTTGCTCCTACAGTCAGCCTGCTTTTGTATTCGATCAAGTCTAGCCCCTTCCACTCAGCGATTCCATTCATTCGCTTGGCGCTCATTTGCTAAATTCTGTGTGGCTATTAAGCCACCCCTCTTCCCAGTTTGCATACCCATTGCATTAGTTTTCGTTGCATTCTGCTTTGATCAGCACCATTGCTAGCTCCCTTATGTTAATTCCCTCCTAGCCGGCATTACATTTCATGCAAAACTCTCATCTTCTGGGTCCACTCCCAAGTCTGTTCTCTAACCACACTATTAAGTTCCCCCTGCAGAGCATAGCTAAACTCTCTCCTCCCCAGCCCACTCCTCCTTCACCTGCCCAGACCTGCAATCTATGCTCGCTCAGTTTCTAGGTAAGCTCTCGCATCAATTACTGGTGGTGGAGTTCTTCAGCTCTAATTGTCGTCTCCCTCTTTCTCTCTGGCAACCCTATTGGGCTTACTATTGTAAGGGGTTATGAGGAGGTCAATATTAATACTGACCTCTTTATCCTTAATTAATCTACTTATTCAGATTGAATAGTAAATTCACGGATTCTGTTCTTTTTCAGTTTACCCAATATCTCTGTGATCTTTATGATGGATAAATAAACAGAGCCATTAAGTGACAAAGACGTTAACTTAGTTTGATATGTCAAAGAGACACTATCATTTATTTAGAATAAATCAACTAAATTAACACCATTACACTTGATTGACATGATTTCACTTTCTTTCAATTTAAAACGTCAGCACACTTAAATTCAACACAACAGACTTCAATATTGGATGTAAACATATTTAGTCTGAGGGCTCTTTAAACTTAAAATAGTTTCCAGCTTAGATTGAGAGGGGAAAGAATAGGAGGAAAGATTTAAGAAGAATCGGGAGGTTAAGAGAGGAAGTTTATCTTGCATTTATGAAACCAGATGACACTCTTCCGTACGCGTCCAGCTAAGATATCATCACACCTCCAGCAAGCAAACAGCTGCTCCTTTACCTTAAGACGTCCGCCTTGGTTCTGGTAAAGAGCTGTGGTCAACTTTAGACTGACGAGTCGTCGGTCCCGCAAGTCCAAGCTGGACTCCACGCGTGTTTACCTTGTCGGTGTCGGTGATACTCGCTTTCGTCGGCAGAAGTCGTGACAGTCGTGGTTTCTTGGCTCAAGATAATTTATTCCAGGAAGGAATAACAAACGCTCGTTCGAGGTGGACTCATAACAGCCTGTTATCAGTCCTTAGCTGAAGACGCAGGTCGTTAGCTCTTGACCAAAACGTACCCAGCTCTTGGGAAAGGTTCACATCTCTTTGAAAATTCCCAGCAAACTCTCTAGCCTTTAGCAAAAGCTTAGACTAGTACTTAAGGAAGGACCAGTCGAGGAGTTCACTTGTCTTATCGCGACCCAAGGCCACAGCCAGAGCAGAGGGAAATTGTTTAGGAAAAAGATAGATAAAGCTGGAGCCCTGCTCATGAGACTGTCTCTGAGTTTCTAAACAAAACCGTCCGGTCTCTGTGACCCGAAGGCTTCACCTTTAAACACAGCAGTGAACACAGTTTAACTCTTACAGAATGACACAGCTTAAAAGCACACATCATGAAAATGACAAAAGTTATTCTTTTGATCACATCAGCCTAAAATCAAAGATAGAAATAGTCTCTTATTGGTGACTATGTTATCAGATTATAGCTAAATGAATGATTTTGTAGTAAATGTCTTGCTTTACTGAGAGGTCAGTAAAGGTCATCACTGGACAGTTCAAAAACCTTAATTTGACCCTGGGTAGGTCCACTACACTATCTCGCTGGCAGCCCAAATGGGCCTTGTATCTCTCTGGCAACCTATGATGACTCGGCTCACTCTCTCTCCTCTGCAGCCCATGCAGGCTCACTCCGTGGCAGCCTATGCGGGACCATTCCCCGGCTCACTCCCCAGCAGCCCATGCGAGTTTCATTCCCAAAAAGAGGCTGTAGCCCATGCACGCTCACTCCTCAGCAGCCCATGCGAAGCTCATTCCCAAAAAGAGGCTGTGGCCCATGATAGCTCACTCCTCAGCAACCCATGCGAGGCTCACTCCCTGGTAGCCCATGCAAGCTCTCTCCCCAACTCACTCCCCAGCAGCCCATGCTAGGGTCACTCCCCTGCGAGGCCCATCCCTCCCTCTACCCGGTAGCCCATGTGAGGCTCACTCCCCAGTAGCCCATGCTAGAGTCACTCCTCTACAAGGCCCCCCCTCCCCGGCAACCCATGCAAGGCTCACTCCCCAGCAGCCCATGCAAGCTCATTCCCCGACAGCCCATGCAAGCTTATTCCCTGACAGCCTATGCAAGCTCCCTCCCTGGCACCCCATGCAAGGCTCATTCCCTGAAAAGAGGTTGTTGCCCAGTCCAAGAAAAGAGGCGGTAGCCCAGTCCAAGAAAAGAGGCTGTAGAAAAGAGGTTGTTGCCCAATACAAGAAAAGAAGCTGTAGCCCAGTCCAAGAAGAGAGGCTGTAGCCCATGCAAAGCTCACTCCCCGGCAGCCCATGCGGGCTCACTCTCTGGCAGCCCATGCGGCTCACTCTCTGGCAGCCCATGCGGGCTCACTCTTTGGCAGCCCATGCAGGCTCTCTCTCTGATGACTCATGATGACTCGGCTCACTCTTCCGCTATCTCTCCTCTGGCAGCCCATGCGGGCTCACTCTCTGGTGGCCGGTGATGACTCGGCCCACTCTTCCTATATCTCTCCTCTGGCAGTCCATGCGGGCTCTCTCTCTAGCAGCCCTTACGGGCTCACTTGGCAGGCTCACTACCCCTCTCTTTCCTTTGGCAACCCTTCCCTCGGGCTCTCCTTTCACTTTCCAACCAGACCCCCGCCAGCTCGGCCCGGCTCCCTCTTTGGGGGGGGGGGGGGTCACTCCCCTCTCTCTCTTTGGCAGCCCTTCTCACGAGCCATACTTTCACCTTCCAGCCAGACCCTCACCAGCTCGGCCCCGGCTCCTTTTTGGTGGGGGGGGTATCCATAATCTATCTCCTTATGCCGGACCACCATTGAAGCCTACAGCGGTCCAGCATGCATGCCCTCCGCCAGGGCCCGAGCGCCAAAGAACCCTTGTCAATAAAACCTTTTAATTGTATTCTTCTCTCTCCGTGTGAGTCTCTCCAGGTTGAAATGAAGGCTCGCCGCAAATTCAACATGGCAGACTCACCAGCTGTAGCTCGTCGCCCATCAACCATCTATCCGGATTTAAGGCCCTCTCTCCTGGGCACCGCCCCGCTTGCCAGCTACGCTGAATCCCTCCACCTCCCCATCTCCTCCGGGTATCTCAAGGTCCTCCGGTCTCACCTTCCTTCGTCCCAACTCTGCCACCAGGTTCGGATCCTGGGGGGAGAGGGAAGATATCCATAATCTATCTCCCTATGCCGGACCACCATTCAAGCTCACAGCAGTCCGGCATGCATAGCCTCCGCCGGGACCCGAGCGCCAAAGAACCCTTGTCAATAAAACATTTTCATTGTATTCTTCTCGCTCCGTGTGAGTCTCTTCAGGTTGAATTTGTATTTGGGACGGTTTATAATCAAATGTTCCACAACATGTATGTCTTCATGCAAACAACCATCTACAACATAGATGTTGGCAAAGTTAAGGAGACTCCATGTGTTGCAGAGATGCGGGCTAGGCTACTGTGAAAAAAATTGAAAAAATTAACTTTCTCTGGGGTTCATTTTATCTCTACAACCTTTTGATCAGAAGTCATGAAGGAAGCAATCCTGAAGACATTGGGTTTTCAGGGTTTTTCCTCTTTTTATAGCCAGACACATGTAATTCTCAAAAATACACTTACCGTACATTCCGCCCTTTAAGTCGCTCTGCCCTATATGTCGTATTAGTCCAGTTATGTCCAATAAAGTGGAAAAATCCATAAACGTGTGGCACCTCCGTATTCGTCGCATCTATTATGCGTCACCGCTGACGCGTCGCGTATGTTACGCATCAGCTGTGACAATCCGGAAATGTGGGCCGGTGTTTTGCCCAAAATGAATTGGCTGAGAAATGGCCGCAGGAGCATGCACGGAAGGACTTTAACAAGATCAACACGGTAAAAACAATTATTTGTTTGTTGAAAATTATAGCAAAGATGTGTCTGAGCTGAACTTTTCCTTAATAAATGCACGTAATGGTCAAATAAGCTGAATTTAGAAAAATTGTTTTGCCACGTCGGTGCTACGAAACGTGCACGCGTAGCGAGCGGATATGCTTCATTTCTTTAAAATAAACACCTAAAAAAATATATTTTTTTGCTGACATTATAGTAAAAGGGTTTCTGAGCTGAACTTTTCCTTAATAAATGCATGTACTGATCAAATCAGTTGGATTTAAATTGTTTCGCTTTGATGGTCTTCCAAATGTGCACACGCGCTGCGAAAATAAATTATAAATTAATCGAATTTTAGCTCAAACATCTCCTAAATCTAGTGAGTCCGAGCAGAGGAGGCTTCTGTCGGACACACGAGCTGGGAACGGTCGGTGGACCCTAGCGGCCGAAAGTGGTACTGCGCCCCTAGCGGCCGAAAGTGTTACTGCTCCATTTTTTCATCAGAATGAATGGAAGCGGTCATATCTCAGCCAAAAATTGGTCTAAAAATATGGGGAAAAATCCCTAAATATGTCGCTTCGCCCCATAAGTCGCAGGACATGAAAATCGGTTTAAAAAAAACTGCAACTTATAGGCCGGAAAATACGGTAGTGTCCCCTCAGTGCGGACTGAACTTGGCAAAAGCGCCTTCTCCTACTCTGCTCCTGTTTCCTGGAAATCTTACAAAGGGATCTGAAGCTCTCGACGTTGACCTCTCTAAATGGCTTTAAGAATCTGTTGGACTCCTGGCAAGAACCAATGCAGATTGTCTACTGTTGTAATGATAAATATCTCCTGGAGGGTAAACTATATTTTTGCTGCAAGTATCAAGCTGTGAAATCCTTCATTTTCTACAGCTGATAGTGGTTGGTCATTAATTATGATGATGTTTAGCAACTTCTCTGTAAACATTTGAGCTCCGAGGCTTCAGCGGTGTTTTTTTTTTTGTTCAATCCAAAGCAGGCAGCCTGATTTCGGTCAGCCGCTCTCAGCCTGCCCCTCCTTCAAAACGGGCAGAATGATCGGGTCAGATTGAACGCAGCTGGCCGGGGTCGGGGTGCCTCTTCCGGTTCAGCGAGAGTGGCGTCCCGCTGAAGACCCGGAGCTCGAATGTCCAACGTAAAACTAACTTTACCGCAATTTAATGTGGTGCAATGGCTCTGCAGACATTGCATGTTGCTGTCTTGCGGTGTTTAGTGTATAATACTTCTACACAGCGGACATGTTATGATGAAAATTTGGCTAGCTGTTAGCTACAGCGCTACTGCACGTTGTAGCTGGCTGCAAACTAAGAAATGGATTTCCTGAATGTGAGGCGGTTCTTATTACTCTGGGTTCATGAGACACACCTCCGTTCAGAAAATCCATTCCATAGTTTGAAGCCAACGTGTGGAGATGTTTCATTAGACACAGGCATGGTTGGATCAGAAAAATCTGATAAGTAAATTATGCTGGTATCGGAGGCTGGTACCAATACCGGATCGGCCCCATCCCTAGCTATAACCTCGTCAAATTTCAGCTCTGTATGTTTAAAAATGGCTGAGTTACTGTAAATCCATTCAAATATTGCATTGGCAGTCATCTTGGATTTTGATTTTCATTCAGCATTTGAGGGGAAATATTGTCAGCTATTATCACACCAATTTTCAGCTCAATATGATTTTTTTTCCCTGATTTATAGTATTTTTGCTTTTATGCTTTGTCGACCATCTTGGATTTTTGATTTTGACTCAGTCTTTTATGGATTAGCTAGTTAGCTACCAATACACCAAATTTCAGCTGAATTGCAAAAAAAAAATGGCAGTTATCCTAGTTTTTCTTTAAAACAGCTGAATAGTATCTAAAAAATGTAGAAAGAAGCTTAAATTTCCAAAACGAAGTTAAGTGAGCTTAACTGTGCCCACTGTTGAAAGAAGCAGAAATTAGCACAATAAAGTTGAAATTATCTGAGAAAAGCTGAAATCTTCCAAAAACAGCTGAATAGTAGCTAAAACAAGCAGAAATAAATTTAATTTATCTGAAGAAAGTGGTTAAAGCATAGATAAGCTGAATTAATCTGAAAAAAGTTAAAATTATTTTTAAAAAATGTGGACTTAGCTGAAAAAAGTGAAATTGGCATTAAAAACTGCTAAATATTAGCTGAATTTGCAGAAATAGTTGAATTTAGCAAAAATAAGCTGAAAGGAGCATAACAAATTGGTATTAGCAGAAATAAGTTACCAGAAGCATAAAAATTTTGGAATTAGAATCAAACTGAAAGGAACACATAACAGTTGGGAAAAATAAATAAATAAATAAACTGCTGAAATAAGCTGAAATAGTAGATTTTTAAAAATTAATTAATTGATTAAATTATTTATTAATTTTTGCACGAGGAAGCTGAAAGAAGTTTGTCTGGATCTAATTGTGTTTTCAATGGGGAAGAAAATAATAATAAATAATAATAATGAATTTAATTTATAACGCACTTTTCAATAATGAAAATCTCAAAGTGCTACAAAGTGCAACAAAATTAAAGGTCAAATAAAACAAGTGATAACACAAGTAAAATCAATAATAGTATCAACTAAGATCAAAGATAGAATCATGAGGAGGCAGAGTAGGCTCGCTTAAAAAGAAAGGTCTTCAAGCCGCTCTTAAAGTCAACCAGTGACTGTGGAGCTCTCAGGCAGTCAGGGAGAGAGTTCCATAGGTGGGGGGCAGCCACACTGAAAGCCCGGTCTCCCATGGTCCTTAATTTGGTTCTCGGAATGTGAAGGAGATTACTGTTCTGTGACCGTAGAGACCGGGTGGATGAATATGGAACAAGAATGTCCTTTAGATAATCTGGTGAAGTTCCGTGTAAGCATTGATGTGTAATGAGAGCAGTTTTGTACTGAATTCTGTAGGTGACAGGAAGCCAATGAAGGTTATGGAGAATGGGTGTATCCATCCATCCATCCATCCATTTTCTTCCGCTTATCCGGGGTCGGGTCGCGGGGGTAGCAGCCTAAGTAGGGAGGCCCAGACTTCCCTCTCCCCAGCCACTTGGAGCAGCTCCTCTGGGGGAATCCCAAGGCGTTCCCAGGCCAGCCGAGAAACATAGTCCCTCCAGCGTATCCTGGGTCTTCCTCTGGGTCTCCTCCCGGTGGGACATGCCCGGAACACCTCACCAGGGAGGCGTCCAGGAGGCATCCTAACCAGATGCCCGAGCCACCTCAACTGGCTCCTCTCGATGTGGAGAAGCAGCGGCTCTACTCCGAGTCCCTCCCGGATGACTGAGCTTCTCACCCTATCTCTAAGGGAGAGTCCAGCCACCCTGCGGAGAAAACTCATTTCAGCCGCTTGTATCCGAGATCTTGTTCTTTCGGTCATAACCCAAAGCTCATGACCATAGATGAGGGTGGGAACGTAGATCGATCGGTAAATTGAGAGCTTTGCCTTTTGACTCAGCTCTCTCTTCACCACGACAGACCGGTACAGCGCCCGCTTCACTGCGGACGCTGCACCTATCCGCCTATCGATCTCACGCTCCAGTTTTCCCTCATTCGTGAACAAGATCCCGAGATACTTAAACTCCTCCACTTGGGTAAGGACCTCCTCCCCGACCCGGAGAGGGCACGCTACCCTTTTCCGGCTCAAGACCATGGCCTCGGATTTGGAGGAACTGATCCTCATCCCGGCCGCATCACATTCAGCTGCAAACCGCTCCAGCGAAAGCTGTAGATCACGAGCTGATGAAGCCAATAGGACCACATCATCTGCAAAAAACAGAGAAGCGATTCTAAGGCCACCAAAACGGATCCTCTCAACACCTTGGCTGCGCCTAGAAATTCTGTCCATAAAAGTTATAAACAGAATCGGTGACAAAGGGCAACCTTGGCGGAGTCCAACTCTCACCGGAAACGAGCCTGACTTACTGCCGGCAATGCGGACCAAGCTCTGACACCGGTCGTACAGGGACCTAACAGCCCATATCAAAGGGCCTGGTACCCCATACTCCCGGAGTACCCCCCACAGAACCCCCCGAGGGACGCGGTCGAATGCCTTTTCCAAGTCCACAAAGCACATGTAAACTGGTTGGGCAAACTCCCACGCACCCTCCAGGACCCTGTTGAGGGTGTAGAGCTGGTCTAGTGTTCCACGACCAGGACGAAAACCACACTGCTCCTCCTGAATCCGAGGTTCGACTATCCGACGGACCCTCCTCTCCAGAACCCCTGAATAGACCTTACCAGGGAGGCTTAAGAGTGTGATCCCTCTATAGTTGGAACACACCCTACGGTCCCCCTTTTTGAATAGGGGAACCACCACCCCAGTCTGCCAATCCAAGGGAACTGCCCCCGATGTCCACGCGATATTGCAGAGTCGCGTAAGCCAACACAACCCCACAACATCCAGAGCCCTAAGGAACTCAGGACGAATCTCATCCACCCCCGGAGCCTTGCCACCGCGGAGCTTTTTAACCACCTCGGCGACCTCAGCACCAGAGATTGGAGAGCCCGACCCAAAGTCCCCAGGCTCCGCTTCCTCAGTGGAAGACGTGCCAGTAGGATTGAGGAGGTCTTCGAAGTATTCCGCCCACCGACTCACAACATCCCGAGTTGAGGTCAACAGCACGCCATCCCCACCATAAATGGTGTTGGTCGCGTACCGCTTTCCCCCCCTGAGACGCCGGATGGTGGACCAGAATCGCCTCGAAGCCGTACGGAAGTCATTCTCCATGGCCTCTCCGAACTCCTCCCACGCCCGAGTTTTTGCCTCAGCAACCACCCGAGCCGCATGCCGCTTGGACTGCCGGTACCTATCTGCTGCTTCCGGGGTCCCACAGGCCAAAAAGGCCCAATAGGACTCCTTCTTCAGCTTGACAGCATCCCTCACCGCCGGTGTCCACCACCGGGTTCGAGGGTTGCCACCACGACAGGCACCAACAACCTTGCGGCCACAACTCCGATAAGCTGCCTCGACAATAGAGGCGCGAAACATGGCCCACTCGGGCTCAATGTCCCCCGCCTCCCTCGGAACGTGTTCAAAGCTCTCCCGGAGGTGGGAGTTAAAGCTCCGTCTTACGGGAGACTCTGCCAGACGTTCCCAGCAGACCCTCACAATACGTTTGGGTCTGCCAGGTCTGACCGGCATCCTCCCCCACCATCGGAGCCAACTCACCACCAGGTAGTGGTCAGTTGACAGCTCCGCCCCTCTCTTCACCCGAGTGTCCAGGACATGCGGCCGCAGATCAGATGAGACGACAACAAAGTCGATCATTGAACTACGACCTAGGGTGTCCTGGTGCCAAGAGCACATATGGACACCCTTATGCCTGAACATGGTGTTCGTTATGGACAATCCATGACGAGCACAGAAGTCCAACAACAGAACACCACTCGGGTTCAGATCAGGGGGGCCGTTCCTCCCAACCACACCCCTCCAGGTCTCACTGTCATTGCCCACGTGAGCGTTGAAGTCCCCCAGCAGAACAAGGGAGTCCCCAGGAGGCGCACCCTCCAATACCCCCTCCAAGGACTCCAAAAAGGGTGGGTAATCTGCGCTGCCGTTCGGCGCATAGGCACAAACAACAGTCAGAGCCCGTCCCCCCACACGTAGGCGAAGGGAGGCTACCCTCTCGTTCACCGGGGTGAACCCCAACGTACAGGCACCAAGATGGGGGGCAACAAGTATGCCCACTCCTGCTCGGCGCCTCTCACCAGGGGCAACTCCAGAGTGGAAGAGTGTCCAACCCCTCTCAAGGAAACTGGTTCCAGAGCCAGAGCCATGCGTTGAGGTGAGTCCGACTATTTCTAGCCGGAACCTCTCAACCTCACACACTAGCTCAGGCTCCTTCCCCACCAGAGAGGTGACATTCCATGTCCCAATGGCCAGCTTCTGTAGCCGAGGATCAGACCGCCAGGGTCCCCGCCCTCGGCCACCACCCATTCCACAATGCACCCGACCCCTTTGGCCCCTCCCACAGGTGGTGAGCCTATGGGAAGGGGGACCCACGTCTCCTCTTCGGGCTGTGCCCGGCCGAGCTCCATGGGTGAAAGCCCGGCCACCAGGCGCTCGCCAACGTGCCCCTCCTCCGGGCCTGGCTCCAGAGTGGGGCCCCGGTGACCCGCGTCCGGGCGAGGGAACATTGTTTCCATTTATATTATTCATCATAAGGGGTCTTGTGGAGAATGGGTGTAATATGTTCAAATTTACGAACTCTCAACAAAATCCTTGCTGCACTGTTTTGAATATATTGAAGCTTCTGAATGTATTTACTAGGGATTCCAATAAACAGGGAGTTGCAGTAGTCGAGCTTGGCAGAAAAATGGCAGAAAAGGTTAAATATCTAAAAAAAACTAAAGTTGCACCAATACCAAAAATCAAAGCAGTCATGTCCTGAAACAGCTGAACATTTTCATATATGATTTAATAATAATAATAATAATGAATTCAATTTATAACGCACTTTTCATTAATGAAAATCTCAAAGTGCTACAAGGAGCAACAAAATTAAATATCAATAAAACAAATAATAAAACAATTAAGATCAATAACAATATCAGCTAAGATCAAAAGTAGAATCATGAGGAGGTAGAGTATGCTTGGTCGAAAAGAAAGGTCTTCAAGCCGCTCTTAAAGTCAACCACAGACTGTGGGGCTCTTAGACAGTCAGGAAGAGAGTTCCACAGGCGGGGGGCAGCCACACTGAAAGCCCGGTCTCCCATGGTCCTTAATTTGGTTCTCGGAATGTGAAGGAGATTGCTGTTCTGTGACCGCAGCGAACGGGTGGATGAGTATGGAATAAGAATATCCTTCAGATAATCTGGTGAAGTTCCGTGTAAGCATTGATGTGTAATGAGAGCAGTTTTGTACTGAATTCTGTAGGCGACAGGAAGCCAATGAAGGTTATGGAGAATGGGCGTAATATGTTCAAATTTACGAACTCTCAACAAGATCCTTGCTGCACTGTTTTGAATATATTGAAGTTTCTGAAGGTTTTTGCCAGGGATTCCAATAAACAGGGAGTTGCAGTAGTCGAGCCTGGAGGAGACAAAAGCATGGACGAGCTTCTCAGCATCGGAAAAAGTTAGGGATGGGCGAAGTCTGGAGATGTTTCGAAGATGGAAGAAGCAAGTTTTAAACAGATGCTTAATGTGATTTTCAAATGTAAGATTGGAGTCCATTTTTATTCCAAGATTAGTAACAGAGGTGGAGAGGGGGATGTCTTGTCCAGAAAAGGAAAGTGTTGTTATAGGAGATGTTTGTACCTGGTGAGGGGTGCCAATCAGTATGGCCTCAGTCTTGGAGCAGTTTAATTGAAGAAAGTTCTGATTCATCCATGCCCTAATTGCCTCCAGGCAGGCAGAGAGGGCAGTGAGTGAAGATGGAGATGACAAGGTGGAAGATGAGGATGCTCCAGTCCTGATGTAAAGCTGTGTATCGTCGGCATAACAGTGAAAAGAAATGTTGAACTGATTAATAATTTGACCTAAAGGCAGCATGTAAAGGGAAAACAGCAGGGGCCCCAGAACCGACCCCTGAGGGACACCACAGGAGACACAAACTGTGTTGTTTATTTGTTCAAATAGCAGTGGGAGTGGTGGCGCAGATTTTAAGAAGGTGAGGTTGTGATCGGAAGATCGCCGGTTCAAGCCCCGGTACCAACAACATCAAGAATGTGGGTGGGATAAGTGAAGCAGTCACACCTGTCTCCACCCTCATCTGCCCCACTCTGGACCCTTGAGCAAGGCCCTTAACCCACACCATCTGCTCCCCATGGAACCCTAGATATCAACTCTCTGCTCCACACAGAGGGCTGTGGTAGTTCGGTGGTCTGTGGTTGTGTCAGGAAGGGCATCCGGAGTAAAAGCAATTGCCATGACTTTGTGGGACTACCGGTAGTTGTGGCGACCCCTGACAAAGGGAAAGCCGAAAGAAGAAAAAATAAAAATAAAAATTTTGTTGAACTAGCACAAAAACTGTGGGGTAGTTAGATGCCGAAAACCATAAGGAAGAAAAAGTGGATCTGGACATAGAATGGATGAAAAGGAAATCTGGTGGAATAGTGATCTGCAGGGAGCTATTCAAAGAAAGAGGTTCACCAAGAAGTAATATGACAGTAAGATGAGTGAAGAGAGGAGACAGGAATATCAGGAGATGCAATGTTGAACAAAAAGGGAGGTAGCTAAGGCAAAGTGGAAGCCGTATGGTGAGTTGTATGGGAGGCTGGACAGTAAAAATGGTGAGAAGGACTTGTACCAATTGGTGAAACAGGGATCAGGCTGGAAAAGGATGGGAAGCAAGTTAGGCTTGTTAAAGATAGAAATTGTAATGTTCTAATGAGTGAGGAGAGTGACGGGGAGATGGAAAGAGTACTTTGAGGAGCTAATGAATGAAGAGAATGAAAGAGAAAGAAGAATAGAGGTCATAGGGCGGCCGTGACGTAGTGGTAATGGTAGTCGTCTCCCGATCGGAAGGTTGGGGGTTCGAATCCCGGTTCCCCACACCATGTGTCGTTGAGTCCCTGGGCAAGACACTTAACCCCGAGTTGCTCCCGGTAGGACTGGAAAGCGCCTTGCATGGCAGTCTGCCGCTACCGGTGTATGAATGTGTGTATGAATGGGTGGATGGTTGGTATTGTAAAGCGCTTTAGGGACCCTCATAGGGGGCTGGAAAGCGCTATATGAATAAGCTCCATTTACCATTTACCATAGAAACTGTGGACCAGAAAGTGGGAAAGATTAGTGAGGGTGAAGTCCAGAAAGCTCTAAAAAAATAATGAAGGGGAAGGTAGTAGGACCTGATGACATACCAGTGGAGGTTTGGAAATGTCTTGGAGAGATGGCAGTGAGGTTTTTGACTCAAATATTCAATGACATATTTGAGGGTAAGAAAATGTCTGAGGAATGGAGAAGAAGTGTGATGGTGCCCATTTTTAAGAGCAAGGTTGATGTACAGAGTTGTAGCAACTACAGAGGAATTAAATTGATGAGCCATATGATGAAGATCTGGGGAAGAGTTGTGGAAACTAGACTTAGATGAGAGGTGACTATTTGTAAGCAGCAGTATGGTTTCATGCCAAGAAAGAGCACCAAGAGACACCATCTTTGCTTTGAGGATGCTGATGGATAAGTACAGAGAGGGTCAGAAAGCACTCCATTGTGTCTTTGTGGATTTAGAAAAGGCATATGACAGGGTGTCAAGGGAGTAGGCGTGGTATTGCATGAGGGAATCTGGAATGGCAGAGAAGTATGTTAGACTGGTACAGGACATTTATAAGGACAGCAGGACATGTATGAGGACAGCAGGACAGTGGTGAGATGTCCTGTAGAAGTGACAGATAGTTTCAAGGTGGAGGTGGGATTGCATCAAGGATTGTCTCTGAGCCACTTCTTGTTTGTTCTGGTAATGGACCGACTAAAAGATTAGGTCAGGCAGGAATCCCCATGGACTATGATGTTTGCAGATGACATTGTGATCTGTGGTGAGAACAAGGAACAGGTAGAAGAGAACTTGGAGAGGTGGAGGTATGCACTTGAAAGAAAAGGAATGAAAGTCAGCCGTAGTAAGACAGAGTACATGTGTGTGAATGAGGAGGAGGCCGGTGGAACAGTGAGGCTACAAGGATCAGAGGTCACAAAGGTGTAGGACTTCAAGAACTTACGGTCCACTGTCTAGGAAAAGGGAGAGGGTGGTAAAGAGGTGAATAGGAGAGTCCAGTCAGGATGGAATTGATGGAGAAAAGTTTCAGGAGTGATTTGCAACAAAAGGTTGTCAGCAAATGTCAAAGGAAAAGTTTACAAGACAGTGGTGAGACCAGCTATGTTGTATAGTTTGAAGATGGTGGCATTGACAAGAAGACGGGAGCAATATCTGGAAGTGGCAGAAATGAAGATGCTGATGTTCTCCCTAGAAGTGACATATATACTGTATATATATATATATACTGTATATATATATATATATATATATATATATATATATATATACAGTATTGTAGCGTGTGAAGAAGGAGAAACAAACTGATTTGCAAGCAGTTGACTTTAATCCTTCGAGCGCCAAAACCAGAAACAGAATGAATGAAATCACACACGAACACTTCTTCTTCTCCACCTGGAAAACCTGGGGAACACCTCGCTGGCTCCTCCTACTGGGTGAGAGAGAGATGAGGCAATTTACCTTACTAATACACCACACAGCCCCCCCCCCGAACACCCAGAAGGGCAAATACAAAACATATCAGTCTCTCACAGGGGGCCTAATCAACCTGCCGAACCGACTGCGTCGACTCGGGGGCGGAGAAACAGCTGGCACCCGTACAGGAACAACATTTTGTGCCACAGGTGGAGGAACACAGTTGGGGGGAGAAAACGGAAGATGGGGTCGAGCAGGAGGGCGGCCGCGTCTAGGAACCTGAGCCGGCAACACCTCTTCATCAGCCAACACATAGGCTGGCTTCAGGCGGTCCACTGTAACCAGCTCTCTACGCCCACCCATGTCTAAAACAAAACTTTTCGCGCCCCTTTCGAGCACCCGAAACGGCCCGTCATACGGAGGCTGGAGGGGCGAACGGTGGGCATCACGTCGCACAAAAACAAAACGGGCAGACTGGAGTGCCGTGGGCACAAACGCCTGCGGGAAACAATGGTGCACAGGACCCGGAACCAAAAAACTACTCTGCGAATAGGGGTCCACCGCTGCGGGGAAACGTGGAGCGGCAGCATCTAACAAAAACTCCCTTGGGATTCGTAAAGGCTGACCAAAAACCAACTCGGCTGATGAAGCGTTGAGGTCCTCCTTAGGAGCTGATCGCAACCCAAGCAGCACCCACGGCAAGCGCTCCACCCAACCACGTCTGTAAGCGCAGCACGCAATGCCGCCTTAAGAGACAGATGGAAACTTTCAACCAACCCGTTAGCCTGAGGGTGGTAGGCGGTAGTGCGATGCACCTGCACCCCCAAGGAGCGTGCCATCTTGGACCAGAGCCCTGAAATAAACTGGGGACCTCTGTCTGAAGTGATGTCCGAGGGCACACCAAAATGGGCAACCCAAGTGGAGAGGAACGCACCAGCCATGTCGGAGGTAGCTGTGGAAGAAAGAGGAACGACCTCCAACCACCTGGTTGTGCAGTCGACCACTGTAAGCAGGTGTGTGAAACCCCGTGACGGGGGCTGGGGGCCAACTAAGTCCACATGCACATGGTCAAAACGCTTGGCTGGAATGGGAAATGGTTCCAGTGGTGCCTTTGTGTGCCAGTGCACCTTGGCACGCTGACAGGCCACGCAAGCCGCTGCCCAACTCCTTACCTCTCTGCGTAAACCAGGCCACACAAAACGTGCGCTGACTAGTTTCACAGATGCACATACACCGGGGTGCGAGAGAGAGTGAACAGAGTCAAAAATGCGACGGCGCCAACCTGATGGAACCACTGGGCGTGTCCGACCTGTGGAAACATCACACAGGATCAAAGGACCGCCCTCTCCCAATTTGACCTCCTCTAGCTTAAGACCTGAAACGCCGACACGAAGGGCAGTTATATCAGCGTCTCCCGGTTGGTCAGCAGCCATGGCAGAAAAATCCACCCCAAGGAGCACAGGACAAACGAGTACTCGTGACAGACAGTCCGCTACTGAGTTGGATTTTCCGGCCACATGGCGGACGTCCGTTGTAAACTCTGAAATGGCCGCCAAGTGTCGTTGCTGACGCGCTGACCAGGGCTCCGAAACTTTAGACATGGCAAAAGTGAGTGGTTTGTGGTCCACATAAGCCGTAAACGAACGACCCTCCAGCAAAAAACGAAAATGCCGTGTAGCTAAGACCAGCGCCAACAACTCGCGGTCAAAAACGTTGTACTTACGCTCGCAGTCCCATAATTTTCGGCTGAAAAACGCCAACGGCTGCCATGCGTCACCGACACGTTGCTCTACCACAGCCCCCACAGCTATATCCGAAGCATCAGTTGTTAGCGCAATCGGGGCCTCTGAATCTGGATGGGCTAGGAGTGCCGCGTTAGCTAACGTGGACTTAGCACCATCGAAAGCAGTGATCCGGTCCGGAGTCCAGACCACTGTGTCAGTCGCCTTCCTCGAGCGCAGGGCCTCATACAGAGGCTGCAGGAGATGGGTTGCATTAGGAATGAACCTGTTGTAAAAGTTCACCATGCCTAAAAACTCCTGCAACTTTTTTACCACCAGAGGACGTGGAAACTCT
Source organism: Garcialebias charrua (assembly GCA_038048925.1). Classification (NCBI taxonomy): domain Eukaryota; kingdom Metazoa; phylum Chordata; class Actinopteri; order Cyprinodontiformes; family Rivulidae; genus Garcialebias; species Garcialebias charrua. The sequence continues at coordinate 50,064 of JBBPBX010011774.1, forward strand.
GCCACCGCCTGTACCTTGGCAGGCAATGGAACTGCACCCTGCGCGGAAATACGATGACCTAAAAAGTCGATCATCGGCGAACCAAACTGGCACTTGACAGGATTAATGATCAAGCCATGTGTATCCAAGCGCTGAAAAACTTCTCTCAGGTGTAACAGGTGCACCTCGGTTGACGAGCTGGCCACCAAAATGTCGTCCAGATAGACAAACACAAAATTGAGGCCTTGCAACACGGAGTCCATCAACCTTTGAAAAGTCTGTGCTGCCCCCTTTAGTCCAAACGGCATGCGGAGGAACTCAAAAAGCCCAAAGGGGGTGATTACTGCAGTTTTAGGTACATCGCTGGACTGCACTGGGACTTGATGGTAGCCGCGCACCAGATCCACCTTAGAAAAAATGGAAGCACCCGACAACCGAACAGAAAAGTCCTGAATGTGCGGAATGGGGTAGCGATCAGGCGTCGTCACGTTATTTAAACGGCGAAAATCGCCACATGGGCGCCACGACCCGTCTGCTTTTGGTACCATGTGAAGGGGGGAGGCCCACGGGCTGTTAGAGCGTCTAACAATACCCAACCTCTCCATGGTACCAAACTCCTCTTTAGCGATGGCCAGTTTAACAGCGTCGAGGTGGCGTGCAAAAACAGGCGGTCCCGTAGTAGGGATGAAATGCTTGACCCCGTGTTTTGTTTCAGAGGAAGAAAAAGCAGGTGTAGTTAAAGAGGGGAATTCTGCCAGCAAACTTTGAAAAACATCACCTGAAACTAAAACATTAGCATGAGTTAGCGGCCCAGCCCCCACAGACACACATGGGAAAGTGGCAAAAGTTACAGCATCAATAAGTCTGCGGTTAGCAACATCCACTAACAGACCATGAGCACATAAAAAATATGCACCGATAATAGGAACAGTCACTGAGGCAGCAACAAAGTCCCACTCAAACTCACGACTAGGGATGTCCCGATCAGGTTTTTCTGACCCCGAGTCCGAGTCCTTTAATTTGAGTATTGGCCGATATCGAGTCCCGATCCGATACTTCTAAAATACATTTTTAAAATGAAGAGAAAAAAAAAGAAACAGATCCAGATGTCCCTTAATTTTTATTTTATTTACCTTAACATTTAACAGAGTACTTCTGTGAGGTAGATTGAACAATCAAGTAATAAGATTTAAAAATAAATTCTTCACATTGAAGTTTAGTGCAACAGTATGAAATAAAAATGTCTAATTTAAAATAAGCAGCTCAACTTAAAATACTCAGCAGGCATGTAAACAAATAAACTTAAAGTGTCAGTGTTATAAAATAAGGCTGTGAGGTAGCTTGAACAATCAAGTAATAAGAAATAAATTCTTCACAATGAAGTTTAGTGCAACAGTATGAAATAAAAATGTCTAATTTAAAATAAGCAGCTCAACTTAAAATACTGAGCAGGCATGTAAACAAATAAGAAACTTAAAGTGTCAGTTTTATAAAATAAGGCTAGTAACATGCTTTTCTGAACAGCACTCCTTAACTCTCCTCCTGTGGCTTCACAGAAGGAAGTGTATGTTTTTCTTTATGAGATAAATATAAAATATAAAGTCTCTTGCAGCGTGAGCTGCTCGTTTCGGCTGGGTTGTCTGGTTAAACTCTGTGTATTGTGTCGGGTGTTTGTTTCTGATGTGCCTAATCAGGTTTGTTGTGTTAAATGCAGCCTTTTCCTTACCTCCTCTTGAAATACAAACTTTACATATCTCACAGTTTGCAAACGCAATATCTTTGTCATCCACTGTAAAATATCTCCACACGACAGACATCGCTGCCTCCACTTCAAGCTAATGCCGCGTTCAGCTTCTTTTTTACGACAGTCACTGCTTTACGGTAGGCACTGCTGCAAAAATATTGTGCATATTTTGTTCCGAGACAATTTGACTCTGTAACACAACATACAGTTAATATAATATTCCTGTTTGTGTTTAGAATAAATATACACATATATATCCGATCCCTGATCGGTGTGTAACGCCCGATTCAAATCGAGTCTGAAATCACGTGATCGGGACCGATTTCCGATCATGTGATCGGCTCGGGACATCCTTACTCACGACCATGGAAATAAACTGTTGTCCGTCTAGTTCCAAAAGTTCCAATGGGAGAACCGTTAGCTGCAGTTAGCAGTGGGCCACTGCCTTGGCCTGCTAATTCAGGTCCAACAAGGTGGACCAAACTCTTCTGGGAACCAGAGTCAACCAAAAAACGACGTCCTGACAAGGAGTCTGTGATGAAGAGCAGCTCACCTTGCTCGCCAGCGCCCACAGCTACTACTGAGCGCCAGCTTCCTCGTTTCCCGACACACTGAACGTGCACGGTGGGATGCAGCGCTTTGCCTTGTTGCCGAACCTCCGGTGGTAGAAACACAAAGAGCTCCCCCGTCGAGTTCGCGCGCCAACAGCTGAAACCACCGCCGGCTCCTCTGTCTCCGTCTGCTGGGGCTCAAGATTCAAGTTCCTTTATTATCCCCGAGGGGCAATTAGATTTGCAGTCATTAGGTGCGCACAGTTTCATACATTTGCACTTACACACACATAAACATATAAACACATGAAAATAAAACATTAAAATAACGGTATTAAAATTAGTGTGCATTAAGAAACCTGATTGCTACTGGGATAAATGAGTTTTTATATCTGTTAGTTCTACATCTGGGTTGCAGAAACCTGCGTCCAGATGGAAGCAGCCTGAACTCGTCATGGAGTGGGTGATCAGGGTTTGCCAGAATCTGCCTGGCCTTGTTCACTGACCTCACCTTGTGCAGGTCTGCAAGGTTCCTTAGGTCTATGCCAGCAGTTTTGCTGCACATCCTGACAATCCCCGAGAGTTTGCTCTTGTTCTTACAAGTCAAAAGTCCAAACCAACAGATGAAGGAAAATGTTAAGATAGACTCAATAAAACATGAATAAAACATTCTCATAAAAGTTGAATCAACATTAAAACCACAAAGCTTCCGGTAAAAATACATTCTTTGGTGGGCCTTTTTACAAAGTGAATTCACATGAAGGTCAAAGGTCAATTTATCATTGAAAACAGTTCCCAGGTATTTATACTGTTGCACTACCTCCACTGCTTCACCGTTAATGACCACGGGAGCTGTTACAGAAGAATTTTTCCTAAAATCAATGATCATCTCCTTTGTTTTAGAAACCGACGTACTCTGCACCGCAAACCATCTGGTAGCCAGCAGGACCCGGCCAGCCTCCTCCGCCAAGCCCTGGTAATCACCGGTAGATAAACAAGGGGAATTAGCCAAGGCAGCCCTCACTTGCGGCGGCAGCTGGCGCAAGAAAATGTGCAGGAACAGGAACCCCCCATCGTCTGAGCCAAGTAGTGACAGCATTTTGTCCATCATGTCCACAGCCGTGCCGTCACCCAAACCAGGCAGGGATAGCAGTTTATCAGCCCTCTCAGTTGAAGTCAAACTGTACCTTCGAAGCAGAAACTCTTTGAGGGCGCCATATTTTCCCACGTGGGGTGGGTTGCGCAGCAGCGGCATGGCTCTGCGGGTGGACTGCTGATCCAGAGCCGACACGACCAAGAAGTACCTGGCTTCATCTGCGTTCACGCCTCCGAGGCGAAAGAGTGCCTCGATGTGCTGGTACCACGAAACCGGGTCACTTGGCCAGAAGTCCGGGAGCTTAACACTCGCTGCGGGAGCAAAGTCGGCTGGGTCGGCTGTAACAGCTGGGCAGACGCCGCAGCGGCAGGGTCCGAAGAAGAAACAACATCCTCGTTTGGTCTTGACATATTTCACGTCGCAGGTCACCACTGTAGCGTGTGAAGAAGGAGAAACAAACTGATTTGCAAGCAGTTGACTTTAATCCTTCGAGCGCCAAAACCAGAAACAGAATGAATGAATTCACACACAAACACTTCTTCTTCTCTTCACCTGGAAAACCTGGGGAACACCTCGCTGGCTCCTCCTACTGGGTGAGAGAGAGATGAGGCAATTTACCTTACTAATACACCACACTATTTACGATAGCAAGAATGGAAGGACCTAGCTTAGGAAAACCTCCTTTAGCAGCCGAGGGGGGACCACATCAAAGGGGGAACCAGATGGTTTCAGGTTGCACATGACCTGCTCTAGAGAAGACAGATTGGTTCAAAATGGTCAAATATAACAACAGATTGAGGTGAGATGGATGGATCGTGAGTTGGAGGAGAAATGAGAGCCTGGGTCATCGCAATTTTTTCTAAAAAGAAATGTAAGAAGTTCTCGCACAGCTCAGTCGAGACTTCCAGAGGTGATGGTTCAGTAAGGTGGAGAACATAGTTTAGGGTGGAGAACAGAACTCGTAGATTGTGAGAGTTTGAGGCAATGATATCTGAAAAGTATTGGGATTTAGCCGTTTTTACTGCTTTCAGATAACGGTGCCAACTCTCTTTTAATGTTTTTTGTTTTGTTTAATTTTTCTTTTTTAAAAATTGTCATTGTTTTTAATATGAAATGAATAAATTATACTACTACTACTACTACTATTGCTGGGTTTCAGATGACGTAGCAGTGACGTCACAGAATGCAGATGCGGGGCAAGAAGTAAACGCAGCCGTTTCCTTCTGTTGCTGATTCAGCATCAACATGCCTAAATTCTGTGCCGTTTACGGTTGTTGCAACCGCTCTAATCGAGAGATAGATAAAAGTTATTTTCGTGTTCCGAAAGTAGTATGCTACAAGGGGATTAATTTAAAAAAACTTACAGAAAAAAGACGACAAACGTGGATTACAACCTACGGCTAAAAACAGGAGGTGCAGAAACTGACGAGAGTCTGCAGCGACCACTTTGTTACAGGTAAGGGTCGTATCGTTTAAATCATATTTTCAGATATTTTATTGGACAGTAACTAGAAAGACAGGTAAGATATGTTATGCCCTAGCTTGTGTAGTGGTTCAACACTTGGTTGTTCCCAGAAAAAATCCGATTAGAATGCTAATGTTGTTAGCGGTTAGCTTAGTGCTAGGAAAGGCATTTACGTGTTTTACTTTAAAGTGGTGTCTTATATTTAGGTTGTCCGAGTGCAGCAGGTGATGTACATTCCCAAGACTGGGCCCCCACTGTTAACCTGGGGTACCAAAGAAGTAACGAGTGGCCACAAACAGAAGCATCCCTCCGGCGCAGGGAAAGAGCTAAGGCCTGGAAGCTTCTCTGCACTGAGGAGGCCAACAGTCTGGAAGAGGAGCTCTGTGAAGAAAGCTTACCAGCCCCT
>JBBPBX010011775.1:0-23845 GCA_038048925.1 Garcialebias charrua
GACTGATGATGCCCTCTGGAGTGAGGGTGAAACGTTTCTACTAAAAAGAAACTGTCCAGATGACCTGATTGAGAATTATCGGATTTGATACCTGGATTACTGAGCATGAACTTTCTTATCTAAAAAATAAACTATTTACATACATTACTTTATTTTTTAAACATTATTTACACATATTAAATAATAGTCCTCTTCAGCTGAGGGCAGCCGTGGCTGAGAGGCTAGAACAGTCTCCTCCAATGGGAAAGCTGGGGGTTCAATTCCACCAGCAGTCACATGCTAAAGTGTTCCTGGGCAACACATTGAACCCCTCATTGCCTCTGATGTGTGTCCCATCAGTGTATGAATGTGATAAAGTACTGATTAATCCTTGTACAGATCTAGTAGAGTGTTGTATGAATGGGTAAATGAGGACACAGATTGTGTTGTAAAGAGCTTGGAGTGTCTTTATGAGATAGAAAGGTGCCTTCACATTAGTCAGCGTGTTTGTGAACTGCAGTAATGTGAGCCTCCACTCGGAACCGTGAAACGGCAACATCGCATAGTGTTTTTAAAGTCTGCTTCCTTAAAACAAACCACGGGTCAGAGCTTATTTAGCCATGCTGAGCTTTATGAGAGGAGCAGAGAGAGGTGGAGACATTAATAAATCTGTCTTGACTGCTTTTACATCTCACCTTCGGCCACTGCCCATGGCGTCATGCACCTGACTCACATGGCCCCTCCTACAGGTGGCGAGCCCACAGGAAGGCAAACCCACATTGCTCATTCGGAATGCCAATAACAAGTATAATGGCTAGAATTTTTTTTGCTTTGTCCACCCCCAAAATCTTAAGTAAACAGCGAGTGGAGCGGGACTTGTTCATTTAGAGTGCGTTATTTAGAGTTATTTTTGATTTATTTTACTGATCAGTAAAAATAAACGTGCCATGCTCTGTTCAGTTTATACTACACGGAATTGCTGCCTGCTTCGTCTGTGCTGAATTGGAAAGTGAAACTTAAGATGAACAGACATGACTTGAAAGTACTTTTCATGCACCCTCTGCTGGATACATTGGACAATCACGGCCGGTTTCCAGTCTTTTAGGGGTGAAAATCAGATGATTTATATTGGCACATAATGGGCCATTCATCACCGATACTGATAGGTCCCTAACGCCCATATCTGCCTAAAATATCAGACCTACCAATATATCGATCGGACTCTAGTATAAAGTAAATGTGCTGAAAGTAGCCTAAGGTCAGCTTACAGTTGCTGAGCACTTCTTTAAAGATGGGATTCATTGCTTTAAATAATATATTAGATTGTCAAACAAAATATCCTCTAAGTTCAGCTCTTTCTGACTACCGGTATTCAAAAGCCAGAAGGAGCTGACCTGAAAGTTCTTCATTAAAATGTATTCATGAAAAACTTTTAAAAAATGATCAAGGACTCATACATATTACACTGTGTGACCTCAATATTATAAAATCTTAATAGTAACTCTTGTCACACTGTAGGATGTATGATTGAATCGATGTAAGACTGTATGATTCTTGACGAGAATCGACTACGTCCTAAAGAAAGTCATTTGTGACCCTGGCGACTGGCGTTGCACAATTACATCACCCACTTGAACTGCCAGTGTTCTAATGGATGGAGTTATGCTTGACAAATTCTGTCTTTTCACATGAAAGCAGAAGCAATACACTAAAGTCCAGGCAGTGTTTTCTTTTTTTACATTTTAATGCTAAATTTTATTGTGCAGCCTAATTTTTTTATTCTTGGCTGACAGAAAAGTAGCACATTGTTGATCCGACTTGTTTTAATGTTTGAGTTGACCATCAAGAAATCTTCCTTATACCGGTAGTTCTTAAACACAGTTAGTGTCACTTAAATACATGTACCAGATTAAGTACAGATTAAATGAATATTTCTACAACAAAAAGGCTTTTGTGTATGATGTGTTGGATAGATGAAAAGTACCAGTTTTTTTTTTTTACTTAGTCCAACAAACTAAAACGTACAAAATATTTTAAATCAAAATATTTTCAAAGTTTTCTTTTTCTTCCTCTCATTCTTCTTCTTTAGCTTGCAGGTAGAGGCCTTATTAAAGGGAGAGATCACCTGATGTGGGTCCTGCTTCAGTTTATATCGGGTAGCATCCAAAAAAATGCCCTAGCTGACTTCTTGCCAGTCATGAAGCTTTTTGACCTGCTTTACCCAGAAAAAGAGGTAACTTCATCCAAAACGTTTCTGTGATGCAGTGCTGAAAGTATTTTTCCCTCGTTTGCTTTTTGTTGTGAACTTATCAGATTTGTTTCATAAAACAATTAAAATGACCTGTTTAGTAACAATTGATCAAAATGCCAGTGACGTAAACAGAACGTTGATTTTCTTTTCCTTCAGTGTATTCCAGTTCCTGACATTAACAAGCCTCAGTCGACTCATTCCTTTGCCATGACTTGCATCTGGATCCATCTGAACCGCAAAGCTCAGAATGACAACTCCAAACTACAGATACCCATACCTCACTCTCTGAAACTACACCATGAGTACAGATCCTTAACATTTTCAGTCCAGTAGTTAAACATAATCGACATAAAAGCCTGAAAACTTTCTCCCATCATTAGGTTTCTCCAGCTGTCCCTTCGTACCAAGAACCTGGGCATGTCTGATTATAAGATCGCCCTGCTGTGTAACGCCTACAGCACCAACTCTGAGTGCTTCAGTCTGCCTATGGGTGCCCTGGTAGAGACCATCTACGGGAATGGGACTTTGAAGATCAACCTGCCCGGCACCAACTGCATAGCGTCGGGATCAGTCACTCCTCTGCCCATGAACCTGCTGGATTCACTCACTGTGCATGCAAAGATGAGGTAAGACACTAAAAATAGGACAGGAAAACATATTTAAGTTTGTTTTGTCTTATTTTAAGTCATCCTCTCTGTCTCCAGTCTGATCCACAGCATCGCCACTCGTGTCATCAAGTTGGCTCATGCCAAGTCCAGCATTGCCCTGGCCCCCGCGCTGGTAGAAACATACAGCCGGCTACTGGTTTACATGGAGATCGAATCACTGGGCATCAAAGGCTTTATCAGTGAGCTTTCACCACATTTTGGAAATACATCTTTGATGATTTTTAATTCGCATAGCCTCACGTGCTGCTTCACACACGCTTACTAATGTTGTGAAGGCGGTACAGCTGAAGAGGATTATTATTTAATATATGTAAGTTAAATAGTAGATTTTTTTAGACATTTAGCAGAGTTACAGCTGTTTGTTAATACAATGAGGAAAATAAGTATTTGAACATCCTGCAACTTTGCAAGTTCTCCCACATAGAAATCATGGAGGGGTCTGAAATTTTCATCTTAGGTGCATGTCCACTGTGAGAGACATACAGTAATCTAAAAAAGAAAAACAAAAACAAATCCGGAAATCACAATGTATGATTTTTTTAATAATGTGTGTTACTGCTGTAAATAAGTATTTGAACACCTGTGAAAATCAATGTTATGTAGCATGAACATGCTAAATAATGAAACACATTCATCTGTTCAGGTCAGCTGCTGCCCAACGTGTTCAAGTCTCATGCATGGGGAATCCTGCACACGTTGCTGGAGATGTTCAGCTACAGGATGCACCACATCCAGCCTCACTACAGAATCCAGCTGCTGAGTCATCTGCACAGCCTCGCTGCAGTGCCACAAACCAACCAGAACCAGCTGCATCTGTGGTAACTTCAGCACTCACGGGTCCACACTCGTTCAACATTATATACAAACAACAGCAAGAATATAGTCCGTTTGTAGCAGCAGATTTTTTTTTTTTTGTGTGAGAAGTTGTAAAAATAAACTCCCCAGCAGCAAACAAACGTAAAGTTGTGCTTTCTTGACCTGTTGAAGAAAAAAGTAGATGACATTTTTTCAGTCATGAACAACATGACTTAAAGTTGGTTACAGGAAGGAATGCTAGATGCTACCTGTGTTGTGTTCCCACATTTAAATAGGACAAAATTGAAGAAAGACTTGTTTTGTATCATTTAGTGTACAAACCGGATTCCAAAAGAGTTGGGACACTAAACAAATTGTGAATAAAAACTTCTGAGAGGCTTCTGAGAGACACTAGCTATGTTTCCATCCAATTTAAATTCGATTTTTGAGCGAATTTTAGAAAATTTCGCTAAAATGTAAATTAAAATTATGAGGATCAGAAGTGTTTCCATTAACTGGCTTGAAGCGCATCTGCAATGCCACGCAAAGCGTCTCTACGTCAGACGTCAGCGTCATTACGTCACACGTCAGCGCCATACGTCAGACGTCAGCGTTACGCACTTCCACAGTAAACAGGAAGTAGCGTTTGAAAACAGACATCTCGGCAAAATGGAGAGAATATTTCAGGTATGTGTTGCTATCGGGCAAGTTGTATTTATTCTGTCATGCCAACTAGTTTTAGCGATGTTACATGTTGTCCGGAGCGGAAACAGCTGATCAGTCACGTGACGTGAATGTTCGCTGCGGCAGAACTGAGTCGGCTAATCTGTTTCCATCTGTCGTTTAGCCGACTCAGCTCTGAATCGACTCCCCAAAAACTACCTCAAGCGAGCGTATAAACTTTAGAGCGACTTAGAGGAAGTTAACTCGAATTATGCCGTTTCCATTTAGCTTTTCTGATGCGATGCTTCATAATGCGCACCTAGAAACCTTGATGGAAACACGCCTAGTGACACTCTGAGAAGCTCTTTTTATACCCAATCATGTTGTCAATTGACCTAATTAGTGTTAATTGGTCTTCCAGCTGTTCGTTATATGCTCAATTTCCTTTTTCCAGCCAAGATGGTGTAGTGGCAGGGCTTTTGACTTGGGACCCGAAGGACGCGGGTTCGCGCCCCGGCCACTACCCACCTTGGGGTGTCTATGAGTGCACACCTATTTCTCCAGCTCCCCGGGCGCTTTCGGGCTGCTCACTGCACCACCTGGTAGGTGGTTGGGTTAAATGCAGAGACGAATTTCGTCTGTGTATGGGAAACATACGCAGATGACAGGAAAAGACATTATTATTATTATTATTACTGCTACTTGTCCCAACTTTTTTGGGATTTGTTGACACTGTGAAATTTTGAATCAACATATTTTTCCTTTAAAATGTTACATTTACTCAGATTAAACTTGTCGTCTCTATGTTCTATTACGAATAAAATATTGACATTTTCCATCTCCACATCATTGCATTCAGTTTTTATTCACAATTTGTTTAGTGTCCCAACTCTTTTGGAATCCGGTTTGTATTTACATGTTTATTTAGTTACTTTGTCAGCTTCACTTCTGCAAAGACTTGAATGTTTTTACAGTGCTTTTTTTTTGTTGCATTAAAAACACTAAAACATAATCAGGATAACTGCCTTTATTATAATCTCTCTGGCTATCTTTAGTTTGTTTGCTTTTTAAAATCAGGTAGAAAGAACGGTTGATGAATGTGATGAAAACATTGTGCAAGTTAAAACAAAAAGCTGAGAGTGAGTGTGGCCAGACTGATGTACAGTATTGTTATTGTCACAGCTTCTCATGATGGACTTTAAAACTGATTGGAGCAAACATACAAATGAAAGGAGATGAAACAGATTCACGTTTTCTGTCTGCGTGAAGGTTTGCTGCAAGTTCTGCATCGTGCCCCAAAATAATACACTATTTTAGTCATTCTAATGATGAATTATGTTCAACGAAGTTTAAAATAGTTGAACTCCGTTCCAGTCTGCAGAGTCACACCAGGCTGTAGTTTTCCTATTGTTGTACTAACTACATGACTAACAATGCTGATCTAAGTAGTGTGAAAAGGGTCAGTAGCCTTGTTTCGGCAAGTGTCTTCTTGTCTAATAAATGTATTTTTACATGCCTGGTTTGATTTCAGACGTTTCTGTTTCTGCCCTCAGTGTTGAGAGCACAGCTCTGCGGCTGATCACTGCGTTGGGCAGTTCAGAGGTACAACCTCAGTTCACCCGCTTCCTCAATGACCCAAAGACGGTTCTGTCAGCTGAATCTGAGGAGCTGAACCGAGCCTTGATCCTGACCCTGGCCAGAGCCACACATGTTACTGGTACCTCTCAACCTGGATCATTGTTTTTTTTTTTTTTGTCTTTGAGATCAGATTACTGGTTGATTTTGTCAATTTCATTTAGGTTATTGTTTTATTTGTAATGTGTTTTTTTTTTTTTTTTTGCTCATTCTTAAATTATTTTGATCTTTACCACTGTTTTTCATGCAGGATGGTCACTGTTTTTTCTGTAGATTTTTTCACAGGATCCGACTCCATCCATGGCACCTGGTGTAAGGACATCCTCCAGACCATCATGAATTTTACACCTCACAACTGGGCCTCACACACACTGTCCTGCTTCCCTGCTCCTTTGCAGGTACAAACCTGTTAGCCCCTGCATATACAAAGTGAAATAAATGACTCAAACACTTTATTCTTATGTAATAACTTAACACTTGTGTGTTTGCTCCAGGCATTTTTCAAGCAGAACAATGTTCCTCAGGAGTCTCGTTTCAACCTGAAGAAGAATGTAGAAGAGGAGTACAGGAAGTGGAAGTCGATGGCCAATGAGAATGACATCATCACCCACTTCTCCATGCAGGGCTCTCCTCCCCTTTTTCTGTGTCTCCTGTGGAAGATGCTGCTGGAGACCGACCACATAAACCAGATTGGCTTTAGGTCTGCAATGGCTGTTTTGTATTTCTAAATTAAAAATATTTCTGTTAAACTTTAGTCTTAGTGGGAAATAACAGACACTCTACTGAAAATCAGTTATTTATATTAGAAATTAACAGGTATTTTAAATCACATCATCACTTGTTCTAGTTTTTATCTTACCACACTTCTTTTATCTTCATAAATCATGTCTTGATGATGCATCTCACTGATGATTTGGAGATATTACATTCATTTGGCTCAAAGTTCCCTTGCCCGAACGCAGGTCACCGAGGCCTCTCTCTTGAGCCAGGCCTGGAGGTTGGGCACGCTGGTGAGCAACTGGTCGCTGGGCTTTCACCCATGGAGCCTGGTCGGGCACAGCCCAAAGAGGAGACTTAGGTCCCCCTTCCCATGGGCTCACCACCTTTGGGAGGGGCCAAAGGGGTCAGGTGCAATGTGGGATGGGTGGTGGCCGAATGTGGGGACATTGGCGGTCTGATCCTCTGCTAAGGAAGCTGGCTCTCAAGACATGGAATGTCACCTCTGGTGGGGAAGAAGCCTGAGCTGATGTGTGAGGTTGAGAGGTTCCAACTAGAAATAGTCTGACTCACCTCTGGAACCAGCCTCCTTGAGAGGGGTTGGACACTCTTCCTTTCTGGAGTTGCCCCTAGTAAGAGACGCCAAGCAGGAGTGGGAATACTTGTTGCCCTCCATCTTGGTACCTGTATGTTGGGGTTCACCCCGGTGAATGAGAGGGTAGCCTCCCTCCACCTACGTGTGGGGGGACAGGTCCTGACTTGTTTGTGCTTTTGCGCCAAACAGCAGTTCAGATTACCCACCCTTTTTTAAAATCCTTGGAGGGGGTAGTGGAGAGTGCCCCTCCTGGGGATTCCCTTGTTCTGCTGGGGGACTTCAGTGCTCACGTGGGCAATGCCAGTGAGACTTGGAGGGGTGTGGTTTGGAGGAACAGCCCCGCTAATCTGAACCAGAGTGGTGTTCTGTTATTGGACTTCTGTGCTTGTCATGGATTGTCCATAATGAACACCATGTTCAAGCATAAGGGTGTCCATATATATGCTTTTGGCACCAGGACACCCTAGGCCACAGTTCGATGATCGACTTTGTTGTCATCTCATCTGATCTACAGCCGCATGTCTTGGACATTTGGGTGAAGAGAAGTGTGGAGCTGTCCACTGACCACTACCTGGTGGTGAGTTGGCTCCAATGGTGGGGGAGGATGCCGGTCAGACCTGGTAGGCCCAAACGTGTAGTGAGGGTCTGCTGGGAATGTCTGGCAGTCTTTCTTGAGACAAGGCTTTGACTCCCACCTCCAGAAGAACTTTGAACACGTTCTGGGGGAGATGGGGGACATTGAGTCTGAGTGAACCATGTTCCATGCCCCCATTGTGAAGGTGGCTTATTGGAGCTGTGGCCGCAAGGTTGTCAGAGCCTGTCGCGACGGTAACCCTCAAACTTGTTGGTGGACACCGACGTGGAGGCCGTCAGGCTGAAGAAGGAGTCCTATCGAGCCTTTTTGGAGAATGACTTCCATACGGCTTTGATGCAATTCTGGTCCACCATCTGGTGTCTCTGGGTGGGGGGTACACCAACAACACTGATTATAGTGGGGATGGTGTGCTGCTGACCTCAACTCGGGACATCGTGGGTCAGTGGACAGAGTACTTCGAAGACCTCAATCCCACCAATACGTCTTCCACTGAGGAAGTGGAGCCTGGGGACTTTGGGTCGGGCTCGCCAATCTCTGGTGCTGAGGTCACCGAGGTGGTTAAAAAGCTCCTTGGTGGTAGGGCCCCGTGTGTGGATGAGATTTGCCCAGAATTCCTTTAGGCACTGGATGTTGTAGGATTGTGTTGGCTTACACAAATGCAATATTGCGTGGACATCGGGGGCAGTTCCCCTGGATTGGCAGACCAGGTGGTGGTCCCCCTATTCAAAAAGGGGGACCATAGAGTGTGTTCCAACTACAGGGAGCTCATGCTCTTAAGCCTCCCTGGTAAGGTCTATTCGGGGGTTCTGGAGAGGAGGGTCCGTCATATAGTTGAACCTTGGATTCAGGAAGAGCATTGTGGTTTTTGTCCTGGTTGTGGAACTTTAGACCAGTTCTACACCCTCAGCAGTGTCCTGGAGGCTGCGTGGGAGTTTGCCCAACCAGTCTAGTAGTAGTCTCTCTGATTTGCTACAGCCGTATATCCCACCACATTCTCGGAGGTCAGCGGACCAGTTACTTCTCACAGTTCCAGGAACTCGTCTTAAGCGCAGAGGTGACAGGGCCTTCTCTGTAACAGGCCCAAGACTTTGGAACAAGTTACCTCTGCTTGTCAGACAGGCCCCCTCCCTCTCAGTTTTCAAATCCCGTTTAAAGACCCACTACTATTCCGTTGCTTTCAACTCCCGATGATCTGTGTTTGGTCATTATATTTATTATCTGCGACGCCAAGCAGATAAGGTGTTGAGGGGATCCATGTTGGTGGCCATAGGATCGTGTCTCTGCTTTTTGCTGATGATGTGGTCCTATTGGCTTCATCAGGTCATGATCTACAGCTTTCACAGAAGCTGTTCGCAGTAGTGTGAAGCGACCGGGGTGAGGATCAGTGCCTCCAAATCTGAGGACATGGTCTTGAGCTGGAAAAGGGTAAAGTGCCTTCTCTGGGTTGGGGAGGAGGTCCTGCCCCCAAGTGGAGGAGTTTAAGTATCTCGAAATCTTGTTCACAAATTAGGGGAAAATAGAGCGAGAAATCGATAGGCAGATAGGTGCGGCATCTGCAGTAAAGTGGGCACTGTACCGGTCTATCATGGTGAAGAGAGAGCTGAGTCAAGAGGCAAAGCTCTTGATTTATCGGTCGATCTACGTTCCTACCCTCATCTATGGTCATGAGCTTTGGGTTGTGGCCGAAAAAGAGTTTTCTCCGCAGGGTGTCTGGACTCTCGCTTAGAGATGGGGCGAGAAGCTCAGTCATCGGGGAAGGACTCAAAAGTAGAGCCGCTGCTTCTCCACATCGAGAGGAGCTAGTTGAGGTGGCTTGGACATCTGGTTAGGATGCCTCCTGGACGCCTCCCTGGTGAGGCATTCCGGACACGTCCCACTGGGAGGAGACCCAGAGGAAGACCCAGGACATGCTGGAGGGACTATGTCTCTCGGCTGGCCTGGGAACACCTTGGGCTTCCCCCCAGAGTATCTGGCCCAAGTGGCTGGGGAGAGGGAAGTCTGGGCCTCCCTACTTAGGCTGATACCTCCACGACCCAACTCCTGATAAGCGGAAAAAAATGGATGGATGGATGGGAAATCTTTTTAAAAGTTCCTCCATTATTAGTTACTGATTTATCCTGTTGGATCTTGCTGCTCTAATCTAAATTGTTTCAATAAGTTACTTTTTTTTTCTCTCAACATCAGGGTCTTGGAGCGAATTGGAGCTCGTGCGTTGGTGGCTCATGTCCGCACCTTCGCTGACTTCCTCGTCTACGAGTTTTCAACTTCAGCTGGCGGACAGCAACTCAATAAGTGCATTGAAATACTCAATGACATGGTCTGGAAATACAACATAGTCACGCTGGATAGGCTCATTCTGTGTTTGGTGAGGTCACGACAGAGTAATGTAAGTTTTTTGGTGGTCAACACAGACAGTCTTTACACTTCTTCTTTTCCACGGCCAGGCGATGCGTAGCCATGAAGGAAACGAGGCTCAGGTTTGCTACTTCATAATTCAGCTGCTTTTGTTGAAGCCTAACGACTTTAGGAACAGAGTCAATGATTTTGTGAAGGAGAACGCCCCCGAGCACTGGCTGCAGAGCGACTGGCACAACAAGCACATAAGCTACCACAAGGTATATGTAAAACCAACAATCCATATGTTGTCATGTCATTCTTTTAGTAGATTAAACAGAAAGCATAATGGGAAAGCAGACCATATTTAAATAAAATGTTTTTCATTTTTTCATCAGAAATACCCAGAGAAATTGTACTTTGAGGGTCTTGCAGAGCAAGTCAACCCTCCCATGCAGCTTCAACAACAGTACCTGCCAATCTACTTTGGCAATGTGTGTCTGCGCTTCCTGCCCGTCTTTGATATCGTTATCCACCGCTTCCTGGAGCTTCTTCCAGTCTCCAAATCTCTGGAAACGCTGCTGGACCATCTGGGAGGACTGTACAAGTTCCACGGTGGGTAGATATAAGACCCTGAGGTTGTGTTTTTACTAAAGCTACTGACAAAAAACAAAAACAAAATAGCATCAACATGGACAAGAAATGGATACATCTTTATCAAAGCAAAGAAAGAGTCTCAGCCTAAAATGATAAAAGAGCTGACGGATCTGGATGAACATAGGGGATGAAAAATTACAAATGGATAAAATATACAGTGAAATGAACAAATACATTAGAACATGACAACATACGAAGACTCAGAACCTAAAATATATAATGTTGAAAATGTGATTGATGCAAATTTTTTCCCTGAAATAAAAGATAGCGAATATTATAATGAAGAGCAGTTTAATGACATCAATATATCAAATGGAGTTCTCTCTATTATTCACTTTAATAGCAGAAGTATAAATGCAAACATATCCAAAATAACAGATTACTTAAAACAGTTAAATAGAACTTTTACAATAATAGCGCTGTCAGAGACATGGCTCAATGATGATAACACAAGTAATATTCACATCGAAGGGTATGAATTATATCATATGAACAGAAATAATAAAAGAGGTGGTGGAGTCGCTCTGTTTGTCAATAATGAAATAAAATGCAAATTAAATAGTGAAATGTCTATAATAGTTGATAATATTATGGAAATGATAACAATAGAAATAACAAACAAAAACGATAAAAGCATAATAATAAGTTGTGTATATAGATCACCAGGAGCAAATATAGAAATATTCACGGATAAAATATTGGAGCTAATGGAGAAGAATTTTAATAAAAATATTTTTTTGTGTGGAGACTTTAACATTGATATGGGAAATAAAACAGATTCAAATAACATAAGCACATTTATAAACTCAATGTACAGTTTAAATATGTATCCATTGATATCAAAGCCAACAAGAATTACAACTCATAGTGCCACAATAATTGATAATATTTTCACAAATATAACAAATGGGGATGTGATAGGTGGTATCTTAACGACCGACTTAAGTGATCATTTACCAGTTTTCACAATCTATAAAAATGATCAAAGCATCACAAAAGCAGTCACAATGAAGAAAAAGATCATAAACACGTCAAAAAAAGTTTTGGAAAAATTGAAAGAGGATCTAGATAAACAAGACTGGAATGATGTGTATGTTGATGATGCAAACAGAGCATATGATGAGTTTATGAATATCTTGGAAGCTCTGTATGAAAAGAATTGTGTGCAAACAAATTACACAAAGAGAAATACGATTGATCAACCATGGATGACAAAAGGGTTGAGAAATGCTTGTAAAAAAAAGAATTATTTGTATTCATGTTTCTTGAAATTGCGAAGTCAGAGCGCTGAAGAAAAATATAAAAAGTATAAAAATAAATTAGTAGGGATTATAAGGAAACATAAGAAAGAATATTATAGCAAATTATTAGATAAAAGTAATGGTGATATGAAAGCAACATGGCGAGTAATGAATAGTGTCCTGAAGAATCATAAAGCAAAAACTAGTATTTCAAAACATTTTGTAAAAGGCAACAATGAAATTCATGATGAAAATGAAATTGTAAATGGATTTAATCAATATTTTGTGAATGTTGGATCAAGCCTTGCAGCTAAGATACCAAAAGTAGATAAAAATGTAATCCACTCAATTACAGGTTGTGCAAATAGTATTTTTCTAAATGGAACAAACAAAGAGGAAATAATGAATGTAGTAAAACATCTTACAGACAAGAGATCGAAAGACTGGGTAGACATGGATATGATGTTTGTGAAGGACATAATGAGCCATGTTATTGAGCCGTTCACATACATATGTAACTTATCATTTTCAACAGGAATATTTCCAGATAATATGAAAGTAGCTAAGGTCGTTCCTCTTTTTAAAAATGGTGATAAATGTGTATTCAACAATTATAGACCTATATCCTTGTTACCACAGTTTTCAAAAATTCTTGAAAAACTATTTGTAAACAGACTAGACCAATTTATAGATAAACAAAATATTCTAAGCAACAGTCAGTATGGGTTTAGATAAAAAAAACTCTACATCAATGGCTCTCATGGAATTAATGGAACAAATAACTACTGCTGTCGATCAAAAACAATATTGTATCAGTATTTTTGTTGATTTAAAAAAAGCTTTCGATACTATTGATCACACCATTCTCCTAGAAAAGCTGAACAAATATGGTATTAGAGGACCAGCATTACAGTGGGTATCTAGCTACTTAAAAGACAGGAAACAGTTTGTACAAATAAATGATGTAAGATCTGACCTCTGTAATATCACATGTGGAGTTCCCCAAGGCTCTGTACTTGGACCAAAGCTTTTTATTTTATATGTGAATGACTTGGTAAATGTGTCAGGACTCCTTAAATGTGTACTTTTTGCTGATGATACCACTTTTTTCTGTTTAGGTGAAGATATAGAACAAATGTTGGAATTGATAAAGACAGAATTTGTCAAGATACAAACTTGGTTTAAAATAAATAAATTATCATTAAATCTAGAAAAAACTAATTACATGATATTCGGTAATAAAAAGAAAACTGTTGATGTTCCACTCAAAATTGAGGATGTTGAGATTTGTAGAGTGAATGAGGTGAAGTTTTTGGGTGTTATCATTGATGACAAACTGACATGGAAACAACACATAAATTCTGTAAGAATAAAAATAGCTAAATCGATAGCAGTACTGTACAAAGTCAGAGACCTATTGAATGATAAAGCTCTGTATTTGTTGTATAACACAATCATTGTTCCACACTTAATCTATTGTATTGATGTTTGGGGGAATGCGTGTAAAACAATCACAAAACCTATTTTTGTATTACAGAAAAGAGCTGTAAGAATTATCACTAGAAAACATTACCGTCTTGATTTGTTAATTTCGATTTTATTTATTTATGTATTTATTTATATATATATATATTATTTATTTATTTTTCTCTTACCCCCCCTGGTTGCCTGGCGGACATTCTGGGGATGGGCTGTCAGGGGTTGTGCTGGGGTGTGGGGGGGTTCGGGGCCTGCGGATTCGCCGTGGGCGGGGCTGGCAGTGCGCTCCCCCTGGGGCTGCTTGGACTCGAGTGTCCTGTCCTGTCGGCAGGGCGCGGGATGGGCCGGATCTTGGATATCTGCTACTCTCCACCCCAGAATGAATGGGCCTACCTCCTGGGTTTGGATGTGGGCTGCCCCATGCAGGGAGCAGGTACATGTCTTGGACCTAGGGGGTATAGAGTGTGCATCGGGATTATGAATGGAACATGTCGTTATTGTTTGTCTTGTGTGACTGAGGGTGAGGATGAGGGTGGGTCTGAATGAGTATATCTGTGTATGAATGTTTAAGTGTCAGGCTGGGTTTTGGACTACCCCCTCTCTGATACTTCCGAGGCTACTCAGTGTCGCGCTCCTGCCACATGGCCCCCCCTGGTAGGTGTTCCCTTGCCTGCGGGCGTGCTTGGGGCCCTCACTATCTGGGGTTGGGCGCTTGGGCGTTTGTCGGCTCGGCCTGGTGGCTGCCTGGTGGGGCTCGTGCCCTCTGGTCCGGTCGGGTCTGGGCCCGAGGGGTGGGCGTCCCCGGTGCCCGAGCCTCGGTGACCGGCCCTGGGGCTACGTCGGCGCGGCGGGCTCCGGCGGGGGCCTGTGAATTTGTCGCGGGCGACACCGGGGGGTCATTGTATGTGGTCGCTGGTAGGGGTTCGTCCAGTTCTTCCCCTTGGTAGGATCTGGGGAGTGGGCTAGTGGCTCGTCCTGTTCGGGCAGTCCTGGGGACTCTGGGCTCGGGGTCCTTCCTGGGGTCTTGGGCTTTGATCGCTCCTTCGTCTGCCTCGGGCTTTGGGGGGACGGATCTCTGATGCTTCACAGTCGCTACTAAATGTTCTATTGGAGGAACCTTATACACTTATGCATGCTCACAACCACACACAAATGGATGCAGGGATGTATATATATATATATATATGTAGATGGGTATATAAATGAATATAAAAGTATATGTATGTATACTACTGTATATATATATGTAGATATGTAGATGGGTATATAAATGAATATAAAAGTATATGTATGTATACTACTGTATATATATATATCTGTAGATATGTAGATGGGTATATATATAAATGAATATAAAAGTATATGTATGTATACTACTGTATATATATAGTTGTAGATATGGGTATGTGTATTTATAGAATTCTACTGCAAGCTCATGAATATTATTAGTCTTTATGCATGTATGTTCCATTGTTGTGTTCTGTCATGTGCTTTGCAGGATTGTGGACGGAGGTTGGGTGTGTTTGCCTTGTGCTCTTTTGGTTGATAATTGTTGATTTGTTGCCTTACTTTCTCTTTTCTTTCTTTCTCTCTTAAAAAAAAAAATATATATATATATATATATATATATATATATATATATATATATATATATATATATATAATAATATAACTAATATTATCTAACTCCTGCACGTAGCCAGGATGTTACGAGGGGCGATTCCTTTATAGGAAAAGTGAACTCCTAAAAAAGTAATACGCCTCTGTGGCTTTCCGCTCTAAATTTTATCTTGACTCGGGTTCGAATCTCACTCGGTTGAAGTTATTTTACGTTTGTCTTTTATTGGATAAAATAAAAAAAAGGAGTTTGTATTATGCCTGTGGTTAACACAAACTCCTTCTTTTCATTTTCTCCAATAAAAGACAAACGTAAAATAACTTCAACCGAGTGAGATTCGAACCCGAGTCAAGATAAAATTTAGAGCGGAAAGCCGACGCTCTTCCATTGAACCTCCCACCCACTGAGGCGTATCGCTTTTTTTAGGAGTCCACTTTTCCTATAAAGGAATCGCCCCTCATAACATCCTGGCTATGCGCAGGAGTTAGAGAATATTAGTTATATTTTAAAATCCTGGCTACGCGCAAGAGTTAGAGAATATTAGTTCACACCCAGGGTCAATTTAGAGTTACCAATCAGCCTAACATGCATGTTTTTGGACTGTGGGAGGAAACCGGAGCACCCGGAGAAAACCCACGCATGCACGGATAAGCTGATTTGTAATCAGTTATTAACAAAAATTAAACTCAGAAACACTAATATATATATTCAGCTAACAAATATTTTTTAGCGGCGTCTCCTCTCTTAAAACACACCAAGCGCGCACACAAGAACTTCCCACCTACTTCAAGAGAACGCCCCACCCACTTCAAGAGAACGCCCCACCCACTTCAAGGCGGCTCTCCGCACAATGCGTAATGAGCGGGGGCGGGCCAGGCGGGGCTCTGGGCCAACCAGGGACGAGCTGGGCTTGGGAGGGCCGTGCAGTGCGAAAACGGCTTGTATGGAGCAGAGAGCTGCTATCTAGGGTGCCTGGGGAAGCAGATGGTGTGGGTTAAGGGCCTTGCTCAAGGGCCCAGAGTGGGGCAGATGAGGGTGGAGACAGGTGTGACTGCTTCACTTATCCCACCCACATTCTTGATGTGGTCGGTACCGGGGCTTGAACCGGCGATCTTCCGATCACAAGTTCACCTTCTTAACTTCTGCGCCACCACTCCCCTTTGTAGATAAAATTCAATAAAAAAAGCAAAACACTTTCACATACAGTACACAACTACAGGTGACCCCCTACCTACGACTCCATCGACCTACGGCCGCCTGGACCTACGAACGTATCATATTTTAATAATTTAATATAAAATATAAAAAAATATATTTTTTTGTTTTTGTTTTTTTTGTTTAAATGTTATTAATTTCATGTGTACAGCACTTTGTTGCAGCTGTGGTTGTTTTAAAGGCTTTATAAATAATATTTTTTAATAAAAATTAAAGAAATTATCTTTTTTTAATGATTGCGCAACTTCCGGTCCGACAGGAAATGCCTGGCAGCCATTTTAGGACTCCCGCGGTCCTCCCGGCAGCCCCATGTGAGGACTGTGTGTGTTCCAGGATTGCCTCATATGGATAAATTACTACAGTACCTGTATCTGGAATCGCTCTGTGAGCTCTGTGGACGTCTCAGGCTGGAGCAGCAGCTGCAGATTGATCACCGATCGCGCCGCACCGCCGCTCCAACACCAGCTCATGGCCTGGCTAGCAGAAGCTAACACAGGCCTCGAGCAGCTGCCGTGGTTCGCTCGCCGGCCGCCGCGCTGCTCGGCCCGACAACAACAACGCATGGCAACCTAAGATGTCGGCTTTGACCATCTCAAAGTAAGAAATTATATTTTTATTTATTCTGTAAATGTGAATAGCAATGTTTAACATTACAGTACACTACTGTACATGCTTAAATGTGTGCGCGGCGCTCCGTTAGCGGTATTTCCGCGAGCTACGAACGGAATAAGGACCTACGAACGGGACGCTATTTTCACCCCCTAGCTACGGCAGAATCGAGCTGCGAACAGTTCTTATGTCCCAAATTCGTACGTAAGTAGGGGGTTTGCTGTATTGAGTTTGGAAAGATCAAGTGTGAAAACTCAGCCCTTTTTAGAGCTCAATACACTCAGGCAAACTTTACAGTAGACACCAAGGCTGCTGCGATAATTCAGCATAGTCAACTTCATCGGTTCTGATAACCTGTCAACAACATTTTTTTTCTGTGTTGACATATGACATTTTTGATTTTATCTTTTAATTTCTTATACACTTAAACTGAAACAGACAATTTTTTTTCACACCACCAGTATGCGCTACGTTCTGGTTGTCTGACTGAGCTGCGGTTTCAAGCAATCATGGCAGATAAAGCAAAGTCCACGACTGAAACAGTGTCAAGAGAAAACAAGTTATAAAAAGTTTTCAAACGCCAAAGTGGTCTAAAGTATGGGAGTACTTCAAGCTAGGTGATAATAAATGTCATTTATATAGATCTACAAGTTGTCCTTACATTGAACTTTGTAGAAAACAGTTGATGAATGTTGCAAATTTGAACCTTGGCATCCTTCTTAAGTTATTTTGAAAATTTTATGTTCTAAATTATTGTTTAATTAGCTTCCACATCTGCACATCTGCACCTTGTTACAGTACCTTGACCATGCTTCACTTTACGTGTCATCCATTTCAAATCTGATTATGATAAGATATCCTCAGAAATGCATTAACACCTTACACTTTTTTATTTTTCCAATCGATCACACGCAGTGATGGAATTTATTGCAAATGGCAATAAAGTGGAAACTGAATAGCAAACATCAAAATCTATTCAAGCACTTTCTCTATAGGGGAAGCGTGGTTTATCATTCTCATGACACATTAAATATACAGCCACTGCAAATTAGCCACAAGCCTGCAAATGTGGAAAGAATTGCTATTCCAATCATCTGCATCATATACTGTAACAGCACACAGAACAACGTCAAAGTCATCTGCAGAGTTTTGATTAGTAAAGAGCACAAACAGGAGAATACAATTGTGCGTCTAAACCAGATACATGTTTCCCAACAAAAGGTTGTATCTAATAGAGCCTCCAACCCCAACCTTACTAAATGTATACAAATATTTCAGCTGAAACACGAGGACTGATTTATCAGTGCAATCTATTGAAAGAAATGGGAAAATACTGGCAAGAAAGAAAGAACGAAAGAAAGAAAGAAAGAAAGAAAGAAAAAGAAAGAAGGAAAGAAAGATAGAAAGAAAGAAAGAAAGAAAGAAAGAAAGAAAGAAAGAAAGAAAGAAAGAAAGAAAGAAAGAAAGAAAGAAAGGTGAAAGTGTGAAAACAGAGGTTGTTCTCAGAAAGGTCAGGCTGATTGTCTCTGCCCAAATATGCTGGCCTTTTCAAAATTAACTTGGCAAAGGCGATATTTTCCACAAAGCCGGCATCATGAATCAAAGAATCATCCATAGTTCATCCCTGAAAGCAAAGCAACTTGCTTCATGGCGTCCTCCACACTTTCTACTGACAATCCACCCTCCTGCATAGAGCTGACATCTTCAGTAATTATGTAATTAGCATCATGGCAGGTTTGATTTCAGAGAAAGTACATTATAATTGCATTCAGCCATTCATTAGTTTGGCTAAACATTTCAAACACTATGGGCAAGTGTGGCAGATGGCCAAAAGCAACTTGTTTTTTGGAGCACTATTTTAGTGCCAATGCCTTGATTGGGTTGTGCTTGATATCGCTGACAGTACAGGTTTTTGTAATTTACCAATAATTACCCTCGCTCTCTGATACAATAAAAAAGTCACTGGACTCAGCTAAGATAAAACAATTGGCTGCTCACCCTCTGTTCCTCGCCTAGTTGTCGCTTTTGTGCTGTGAAAAATGCCACAGAGCCTGCCTTTGACTAACATTAATATTACAAATAAAGAAAAACAACAAACATAAATGTCACAACACCATTTTTTTCTTCTCAGTGCAAGTGCAATACAGTATTAGACAAGAATAAAGTTGTAATTACCTGAGCGGTAAAGCATGTTAGGAATGCGAACAAAACTCATGCTGTTCAGCATGATGTATTACATTAGTCAAGCAGCAGTACGTCTGTGAGCTATTTTTAATGACTTCTTCCAAACAAAAGGGCCAGTGATTTAAACAAGTTGTGGCTTTTGACTGTACAAATGCACTCAGTGGGTTTGAAAGGCAAAAGAAGGAACATTTCTTCCAACTTTAACCTTTAATGTACGATTCAAAAAACATGTCCACACCAACAAAATTAAAATTACATTTCTCCCAGTCTGGTATCCTAAAATGTAATATTTTTCTTGTGATCAATGGATCATATTGTTACCATATTACCAGCTGGATAGGCAGACAGACAATTTAGTCCCAGTAACACCAGATCTGTCCCTGTCCTTGTGATGATTTCTTCAATTAAGCCTTCCTGGCAGAGAAAGCCAAATGCTTAACTAGGCAGAATTGGAGCTGCCACTAGCTAGAAGTAGCAATGGGCTCCACTTCAACAGCCCATTCATCAGCCCGGGCTCTACCACCGGGCCACCTGTTCTGACACCATGCAGGGATGGAGTCATTTGCAGTCTGCTCCGACCATCTTCTTTCAACCTCTTCACTTTCTCTCTCCTTCTCCCTTTCCCTTGCTATACAACTTTTGAAGATATTCAGTGGCAGCTCTGGCAAATACCAGGGTTTGATTTAGTTTCAAATCAATTTGGGAAGAGACTTTTCATTCATTATGCACCTTGGCTTTGTTGATACGTCTGAAATCCCTCAAACTTTGGCATGGGCTCCAACATTGTTAATTCAAATCAAAATTAAGTAGCTTTGGGTTAGATTGACTGGCAAGCAGATTATGATGGGTCAGGGTGGGTCTGTTGTGTGGGGAATGTGTGGACATTCATTTCCTCTCCTCTACTGGGGTGCTCTGTGTCACCACCAGGTGCTGCTGTGAAATAAGGAGAGAGGTGTCAACAGGAGGCAGCCATGCACATAGCTTGACATTTTAGCCATTTCTTTGTTGACATGTAAGGATAATGTGTGGGTGTAGATTCCCATATGAGTAAAAGTTTGCTCATAGAGCAGGCATGTGCAAACGTGAGCATGCATGTATTTTTGGTTTTTATATGAGTCAGTTTGTACATATTATAGCACTTATCGTTGTGTTGTCTGTGGCTACACTGTGGCATTTGCATGCACAAAACATGTCTCAACACAATAACTTAGAACTTTATGCAATATTATTGTATAAAATCTAAGTTCTGGATTGAGAGGATTTGGTTATAGTAAATAACTATAAAACTACTCATAAAGTTTATTAGTATTGTTGTGATATTTTCCCTTCTTGATTGAAGCCACTTTAGGCTTCAGCAACTAGACTACCGGTACTGCTCAAAGGGATTGAGAAAAGATTGATTGACTTAGTCAGTCAAATGCCACATTTTCACTCTTAAAAGCTCTCTTGTTGCTTTGGCCTCATATTTTGGATCCTCATCCTGCTAAATGATGGAATGCTGTCCAATAATTTTATTGCATTTGGCAGAATATGTAAACACTTCTACATTCAAACTCTGTCAGCAGTGAAGTCGTCAATAAATGCCAGTTTGCCAGTATTACTGGCAGCCAAACACACCCAAGCCACAATAAAACCTCTGACAAGTTTAACAGATGAGTTTCCTTCACTTGGATGTATTGATAGAACTTTTTTCATTTTATTTCAGCCAATAGTACTTCAACTGCAAGCTGATGGTTGTCATGGTTGTCTACAGAACAACTATTTGTTTGAGGGGATTTCTTTATTTTTTATTTTTTACATGCTTCAATAAAAAAGGGCTAACAATAAATAAAAAGTGTCAAGGTTCATGCTCAATAATCAAGGCAAAACGAATCCAGCAATGTTCAGTCAGGTCATCCGGACGGTTTCTTTTTTTTTTGTTGAGAGAGGTTTCGTCCTTCATCCAAAGGACTTCATCAGTCTGAGGAGCTGCAAACAAACTGTGTCCCACAAACAGCACACTCCAATAGTGGACCAAACAGTTTTCTGGTGGTGGTCTCTGGGGGCTGCTCTCCCCCCCGTCGACTCCTCCCAGGCAGCCACAGCTAAAGTGGTTCAAAACATCAAAGTTCATGCTCAATAATCCAGGTAAAAAAAATCCAACAATGTTGGACTCGACAAAAATAAAAAAAACATTCAGATGCCCTGACTGAACATTGCAGGGATTTAAAAAAGTGATTTATCTAAAACCGTGGCTCAAATAACCATTTGGACTCACAGGCTCTGAGAAAATGAGCAACTAATATACATGGTTTCTTTATTTAAAAAAACATTTCTTTGTCTTTTGGTATCAAATCAACGCCATCCTGCCACCCTTCATTCTACCTCCCTATCTTTCATGGCACTTGACTCAGTTGTCATTTGTTTAACTTGCGGCAGTGTTATGCTGTTAAAACCTCTGTGTATGGTAATCTGTGGCTCTGACCTTGGCAGAAAGTGTGTTTGCAAGGTGTCAGACCCCTAATTTATCAGAGACAGGCCATTAGCTCACTATCCAGGCACACAAACACACAATGGAACAGGAAGGAAAGTTCTCAGGAAAACAGCAGTGGCCCGTGTACCAGAGACATCATTAGTTACTGCCTTTCAAAACTGCTGAATTGGGACACTTACCTGACTTGCCCCATTTTTTGCGCCATAAGAGCTAAGATGTTGATGAATGGATGCATGAAACTGTCACTCGCGGAAAATGGAAAGAACAGGGTTAAGGACATACCTTGCCTACAAGTTCAACATTAGGCAGTGATAAAAATAAATGTTAGTATTTTAACTTTGATTAACAAATGGGACCATATCTTAAAACTGCAGACTGTCAATATTCACACACAGCTGCATTCTGAGTCTCTTGGCATAGGATTATTGAATGAAGGGCAGCATATGTAGATTGAGAATTTTCAAACAATTTCAAAGATGGCGAAGGGTTGCCTCGTGAGGTCAGTGGTTGTGAACAGCCTCATTTATCTAGATGCCAAGTGAGATGGAATGGTAATTATTCCTGAGCATCTCCTTGAAGAGATACAACCTCTATCTTGTAAGTGCCAGTGATTGACAGCGTCAATAAGAGAGTCTCACCGCACCCCTGCCCTCCACCTACATGCCCCTGTGACAAGTGGTCCAACCCATTGTCTGGTACCCTTCAGGCAAGGTATGGGTGAGCCCCCTGATAATCCTGCCCAACACATCCATCATGCCCACCCTGCTCACCCCAGAAGAGGGCACAACCAAGGGAATCTAATCAAATGGTCTAATTGAAGAGCAGCGCTAGCCAATACCAGGCCTGAGAGGCCGGCTCTGCCTGGCCGGGCTTGGAAAAAGCCAATAACACTCAGCAGGTGTTGATTCATCAAACCTGCTTAATGTCATTAGCCCTGAGAGGCTTGCTCACCCACCCCACCCCAGCCACCCACCACATCAAGCTCCCACCCCTCCATCTTATTCTTTCATGTGTCAAACCTTCTCTTGCTGGCGTACTGTTTCCTCTTTCTTGTGTCTCTAAATCTACACTGTAAATAAAATTCTGTAATTTTTATGAAATGAAACTGGCAGCTGGGTTGTATGATAAAGTGTGTAAAAGTTACTATGAACATGTAAATAGTTTTATAGCTGTAAAGTCAGCAGTTTTATTAAGTCAAATTTACATATTCTGTACACAAAAACACATTTTCACAGTAGTTGTTGCAAATGTTTTATGTAAAACATTAAAAACTGATTTTACAGAATAATGTATGGATATGCATGTTTAAAACATGTAAATTTAAAATTTTTCCCATCTATAAATGCCAGTATTTTATTGTACCGTATTTTCCGGGTGAAAAGTCGCACCGCCCTATATGTCGCAAAGTCCAATTATGTCCAATAAAGTGGAAAAATCCTTAAACGTGTCGCACCTCCGTATACATTGCATCTATTATGCGTCACCGCTGACGTGTCGCGTATGTTACGCATGACAGCCCTGCTGCATATGGCGGCCACAGGAGCGAGCAAGCACGCAAAGACTTTACAAGATTAACACGGTAAAAACAATTGTTTGTTTGCTGAAAATTATAGCAAAGATGTGTCTGAGCTTAACCTTTCTTTAATAAATTCACAAAATGGTCAAATCATCCGTGCACGCGCGCGGGTGGGACGGCTTCATTTCTTTAAAATTTAGCAAGATAAACACTTAAAAAAATATTTCTTAGCTGACATTATAGCACAAGTGTTTCTGAGCTTAACCGTTCGTTAAAAAATTCACGTAATGGTCAAATCAGCTGGTTCCCTTATCAGTCAGTCTCTCGGTGCAACATACTTGCTATGGAAATTGTGCCCCGTGCGATTACCTGAAGGAATACAATCACGCCTTTACGGCTAGGGCGTCAACGTCGCACCAGAGGCCCCGCCCTTTGGGTATTTAAGCGACTGACGCCCATCCATCTTTCTCTTCTTTGCCCTTCACCTCGCTTAAACCTGAACTACCTCTCTTCGCGGGACTTCTCTGTTGCTTCATCGCTCAACCAGAGGTGAGCTTGCTCCCTACACAGAGCGCACAGAGAATTATTCCTGCGTACTGCTGGACTAGCAAAAGCTAATCC
>JBBPBX010011775.1:32461-55302 GCA_038048925.1 Garcialebias charrua
TGACTACATGCACACGTAAGTTATGACAATTTCTTATGTTTGTTTGTTTTTGTTTTATTATATTCTTCTTCTTCTTCTTCTTTCGGCTTTTCCCTTTTCAGGGGTCGCCACAGCGAGTCATCCTCCTCCACCTCACTCTGTCCTCTGCATCCTCTGTCCTCACTCCAACTACCTCCATGTCCTCTCTAACTGCATCCATATATCTCCTCTTTGGTCTCCCTCTTTGTCTTTTTCCTGGCAGCTGCATTTCTAACATCCTTCTACCAATATACCCACTGTCCCTCCTCTGGACATGTCCAAACCATCTCAGTCTGGCCTCCCTAACTTTATCTCCCAGTTGTTTAACATGTGCTGTACCTCTGATGATCTCATTCCTGATCTTATCCATCCTTGTCACTCCTAAGGAGAACCTCAGCATCTTCATTTCTGCCACTTCCAGTTCTTTCTCCTGTCTTTTTGTCAATGCCACTGTCTCCAGACCATACAACATAGCTGGTCTCACCACTGTCTTGTAAACTTTTCCTTTGACCTTTGCTGACACCTTTTTGTCACAAATCACTCCTGAAACTTTTCTCCATCCACTCCATCCTGCCTGGACTCTCTTTTTCACCTCTTTACCACATTCCCCATTTTCCTGGACAGTGGACCCCAAGTACTTGAAGTCCTGCACCTTTGTGACCTCTGCTCCTTGTAGCCTCACTGTTCCACTGGCCTCCCTCTCATTCACACACATGTACTCTGTCTTACTACGACTGACTTTCATTCCTCTTCTTTCAAGAGCATACCTCCACCTCTCCAAGTTCTCTTCCACTTGTTCCCTGTTCTCACCACAGATCACAATGTCATCTGCAAACATCATAGTCCATGGGGATTCCTGCCTGACCTCATCTGTTAGTCGGTCCATCACCAGAGCAAACAAGAAGGGGCTCAGAGCCGATCCTTGATGCAATCCCACCTCCACCTTGAAGGTATCTGTCACACCCACAGCACATCTCACCACTGTCCTGCTGTCCTCATACATGTCCTGTACCAGTCTAACATACTTTTCTGCCACTCCAGATTTCCTCATGCAATACCACACCTCTTCTCTTGGTACCCTGTCATATGCTTTTTCTAAATCCACAAACACACAATGGAGTTCTTTCTGACCCTCTCTGTACTTCTCTATCAACATCCTCAAAGCAAAGATGGCATCTGTGGTGCTCTTTCTTGGCATGAAACCATACTGCTGCTCACAGATAGTTACATCTTGTCTAAGTCTTGCTTCCACAACTCTCTCCCAGATCTTCATTGTGTGGCTCATCAACTTAATTCCCCTGTAGTTGCTACAACTCTGTACATCACCCTTGTTCTTAAAAATGGGAACCAGCACACTTCTTCTCCATTCCTCAGGCATTTTCTCACCCTCAAATATTCCATTAAATATTTGAGTCAAAAACCTCACTGCCATCTCTCCGAGACATTTCCAAACCTCCACTGGTATGTCATCAGGTCCTACTGCCTTCCCCTTCTTCATTCTTTTCAGAGCTTTCCGGACTTCACCCTCACTAATCTTTCCCACTTCCTGGTCCACAGTTTCTATTACCTCCACTCTTCTTTCTCTTTCATTCTCTTCATTCATTAGCTCCTCAAAGTAATCCTTCCATCTTCCCATCACACACTCCTCACTTGTTAGAACATTCCCATTCCCATCTTTAATAAGCCTAACCTGCTGCACATCCTTTCCAGCCTGATCCCTCTGTCTTGCCAATCGGTACAAGTCCTTCTCGCCCTCTTTAGTGTCCAGTCTCCCATATAACTCATTGTACGCCCTCTGCTTTGCCTTAGCTACTTCCCTCTTTGCTCTATGTCCCATCTCCTTATATTCCTGTCTCCTCTCTTCAGTCCTCTCACTGTCATATTTCTTCTTGGCTAATCTCTTTCTTTGAATGGCGTCCTGCACTTCACTATTCCACCACCAGGTTTCCTTATCATCCATTCTCTGTCCAGATGACACACCAAGTACCTTCCTACCTGTCTCTCTAATTACTGTTGCTGTAGTAGCCCAGTCACTTGGAAGCTCTTTCTTACCACCCAGAGCCTTTAACAGCTCGTCTCTGAATTTCTCACAACATTCTTCCTTCTTTAGCTTCCACCATTTGGTCTTCTTCTCTGATTTTACTCTTTTTCTCTTCTTCGCAACAACAGTCATTCTACACACAACCATCCGATGCTGTCTGGCCACACTCTCCCCTGCCACAACCTTACAGTCTCCAATCTCCTTCAGGTTTCCTCTTCTACACAGAATGTAGTCGATCTGCGTACTCCTTCCTCCACTCTTATAGGTCACTCTATGTTCCTCCCTCTTTTGGAAATAGGTATTGACTATAGCCATTTCCATTCTCTTGGCAAAATCCACCACCATCTGTCCTTCCTGGTTTCTTTCCTTGACACCAAACCTACCCATCACTTCCTCATCCCCTCTGTTTCCTTCACCAACATGTCCATTCAGGTCTGCTCCAATCACCACTCTTTCCTCCCTGGGAATACTCTCTATCACTTCATCCAAATCTTTCCAAAATTTATCTTTCTCCTCCTCATCACATCCAACCTGTGGAGCATAACCACTTACTATGTTTAGCATCAGACCTTCTACTTCTACCTTTAGACACATCACCCTATCTGACACTCTCTTCACCTCTACTACATTCTTTGCCAACTCCTCCTTCAGGACCACCCCTACTCCATTTCTCTTTCTATCCACACCATGGTAAAACAGTTTAAACCCTGCTCCAATACTGCGAGCCTTGCTGCCCTTCCACTTGGTCTCTTGGACACATAAAACATCTACCTTTCTTCTCTGCATCATGTCAGCCAGCTCTCTACCTTTGCCTGTCATTGTCCCCACATTTAGAGTTGCAACCCTCAGTCCTACATTCTTCACTTTCCTCCTCTCCCTCTGTCTCCTGACACGTTTTCCTCCTCGGCGTCTTCGACTAACAGTAGTACAATTTCCGCCGGCACCCTGTTTGTCAACAGCACCGGTGGCGGACGTTGTTAACCCGGGCCTCGACCGATCCGGTATGGTTTCACTTTGATGAACTCGCATTATGGTTTTGGCAAGTGTTTTACGTCGGATGCCATTCCTGACACAACCCTCACCATTTACCCGGGCTTGGGACCGGCACAAGAGATACACTGGCTTGTGCTCCCTAGTGGCTGGCTTTTATTCATTCTGAAAACCATTTAAGGTCGAGAGCTTCAGATCTTTTTGTAAGATATTCCATGAAGCAGGAGCAGAGTAGGAGAAGGCCCTTTTTCCAAGTTCAGTCCTCACTGACGGAACACTGCAGGTAATCATGTCCTGAGAGCGCACACTGTAGCTGCACTCACGCAAAGACATGTAGGAGGAGATGTATGAGGGCAGCAGACCAAGAAGTGATTTAAAGATGAAAATGTACCAGTGGAAGAGTCTGCGTGAGGTTAATGATGTCCAGTTAACCAGTGAATACAGGGTGCAGTGGTGGGTACGATAATCACAACCAGTTATGAATCTTAGTGCACCATGATAGACAACATCCAACATCCACAGGGTGCTTGTAGGAGCATTCATGTAGAGCAGGGGTGCTCATTAGGTAGATTGCGATCTACTGGTAGATCTCCGAGGTAGTACTGGTAGAAAAAAAATAGTCTGTTCAGTGCCCTGAGATGACTTCTTTTGTGAATTGACGCTATATAAATAAACTGAATTGAATCTTAGAACATCTTTACTCAGCAAACACAACAGTTTAGGTCAAAATACTATAATTTTAAAGCCACAGTACTATACTATAGTTCATAATTTCTTATCTGGCAACCCGACTGACATGAAAACTACAGCATTTTTCATGTAAACCAGCTTATTTTTTGTTTATTACCCCCAATAAACATTGAAAAATCACTAATGTTTCCACAGGTTGTTTTCGTGTAAACGGGGCCTTATAGTAGGTAGATCACTTTGACTTGATCATTTCAAAAGTAGCTCGCATGCTGAAAAAGTCTGAACACCCCTGATGTAGAGAATGTCACCGTAATCAATGGAGGGAAGGAAAGTCACAGATACAAGGCGTTTCCTAGCATTCAGTGTTAGACATTCTGAAAGAAACCCAGTTTAATTTTACTTAATTTATCTAACTGTAATACACAAACTACATCTCAAAATGAATAATTCTACTTAATTTCTCTAACTGTAATACACAAACTACATCTCAAAATGAATAATTCTACTTAATTTTTCTAACTGTAATACACAAACTATATCATTCTAACTGTAATACACAAACTACATTTACAGGATAACAAGTTTACAGGATAACATTTATGCAGAATTTTTAGGGACACTTCTCGAATCTTATTAGTTATAAAGTATTTTCTAGGTAACAACCTTTTTTCCAACAGATAAGTTACAAAGAGAGAGGAAAAAAAAACTCTGACGTATTTCCTCCCGCCAAAGGAAAATTCGAATATGTCGTAGTCCCGCCCTCTTTAGCCCCGCCTCAGAGGACGCTATAAAGCCACTGACGCCTTCTTCACGGTCACATCGCCTCAAACAGCCGATCCCTGAACGTCGGAAAGAGGAAGAGAAACAGCTAGGAAAATGGTGAGTTTTAGCGAAAAATTCTTCTAATGTTTTACATTTTAAAAGGAAATCCACAAATTAAATGTTGGTTACCACGTTTAAGTGTTAGTCTGTTAAACGTAACATAAAACGAAGGTTTGTACTCGACAAAGAACGTTTAAGATGGCTGAAGTCCGTTATTTAACGAAGTAATTCTGTTTCCGTCGGTTCCTGTGCCGCGAGGCAAAGATGACGCAGTTGAAAAATGTGTCGAAAAATATAATCGCGCTAAGCACGATATCTTGACTGCGTTTGGGATAACATTTTTTAACGAACAAGAACATTTGGTGGGTTTTCCCCCGTTTATGAGATCCGAACAAAAGGTTTGGGCGGTAATTTTTATCTTTTGAGCCATGCAGGTCCCTGAACGCCACACGGGGATTTTCGTGACATCCGGTCTGCGTGGTTCTGGTGCGCATAGTGAAGGGCGTGTTTTTACTGCCGTTGTGGGTGGGGCGAAATGCCAGTCACGTGACCATGATTCATCAGATTTACAGATTAAGCTGATGCATGCTCAATAATCCAGGTAGAAAAAAAGCTAAATCTGTCCACTCGACATTCAAAATGATTTTTGAAGGTCCAGAGGACCAGACTTAGATTTTTTTTTTAGATTTACAGATTACGATCGCCAACGGTTGAGATGATGCGTTCAGGGCAAGTCCGGACGTTTCTGCTTTAGAGCCTGCAGATGACGCAGAACCCTCATGGCTAAAATGTAAACGGTTGCTCAGCATTTTAGGGGAAAAAAGTGTTTGTGGTTTATTTTAATTATTGCTATTAAGCTTTTTACTAAATATTTTATTAAAATTAATATTCCAGGTCTCTTTTGGAAATGAGTCCTTGAGGCTCAATGGGATTAACTTTCCCAAATAAAGATTGAATGAAAAATAATCAAAATACTGTATTGACATCTTTTTATTTTTTAATTTAACTACAGACTTTAAGACGCTGAAGGTTTTATTTTTGCATCAATGTAGATGTTAATCGGTCTCATTACTCTTTGTGCTCCTCGAACTCGTGTCTGGTTTTTCTCCGACAGCGTGAATGTATCTCAATGCACGTTGGCCAAGCCGGTGTCCAGATGGGCAATGCATGCTGGGAGCTCTACTGTCTGGAGCACGGCATCCAGCCGGACGGACAGATGCCCAGTGGCAAGACCGTTGGAGGTGGAGACGACTCCTTCAACACCTTCTTCAGTGAGACCGGAGCTGGAAAACATGTTCCCAGGGCCATCTTTGTGGACCTGGAACCAACAGTTATTGGTACTATGATTTTTAACTCTAAAGTCTTACTGGTCTTTAAAGCCCACATGGAACGGGAGATGTTAAGATCTTGTTCTGGTTGTTCCTTAGATGAGATCCGGACCGGAACCTACCGGCAGCTGTTCCACCCCGAGCAGCTGATCACTGGGAAGGAAGATGCTGCCAACAACTACGCCCGCGGTCACTACACCGTCGGCAAGGAGATCATCGACTTGGTTCTGGACAGGACCCGCAAACTGGTAAGATCTGCTTCTGATCCCGGATTCTTGGTGTGGATCTGTGTCTGATGTAGATCCTCTGATTTCAGGCGGACCAGTGCACGGGTCTCCAGGGCTTCCTAATCTTCCATTCCTTCGGAGGAGGAACCGGCTCCGGCTTCACCTCCCTGCTGATGGAGCGCCTGTCTGTCGATTACGGCAAGAAGTCCAAGCTGGAGTTTGCCGTGTATCCAGCTCCTCAGGTGTCCACGGCTGTGGTGGAGCCGTACAACTCCATCCTTACCACCCACACCACCCTGGAGCACTCGGACTGCGCCTTCATGGTAGACAACGAGGCCATCTACGACATCTGCCGCAGGAACCTGGACATTGAGCGTCCCTCCTACACCAACCTGAACCGTCTGATCGGACAGATCGTCTCCTCCATCACCGCCTCCCTGCGCTTCGACGGCGCCCTGAACGTGGACCTCACAGAGTTCCAGACCAACTTGGTGCCCTACCCTCGTATCCACTTCCCCCTGGCCACCTACGCCCCCGTCATCTCTGCGGAGAAGGCCTACCACGAGCAGTTGTCGGTGGCTGACATCACCAACGCCTGCTTCGAGCCGGCCAATCAGATGGTGAAGTGCGACCCCCGCCACGGGAAGTACATGGCCTGCTGCCTGCTGTACCGCGGAGACGTGGTGCCCAAAGACGTCAACTCGGCCATCGCCACCATCAAAACGAAGCGTTCCATCCAGTTTGTGGACTGGTGTCCCACTGGCTTCAAGGTGGGCATCAACTACCAGCCCCCCACCGTGGTCCCTGGAGGAGACCTGGCCAAGGTGCAGAGGGCCGTGTGCATGCTGAGCAACACCACGGCCATCGCCGAGGCCTGGGCCCGACTCGACCACAAGTTCGACCTGATGTACGCCAAGAGGGCCTTCGTCCACTGGTACGTGGGGGAGGGGATGGAGGAGGGAGAGTTCTCCGAGGCCCGCGAGGACATGGCCGCCCTCGAGAAGGATTACGAGGAGGTGGGAACAGACAGCGTGGAAGAGGAGGAAGAGGGCGAAGAATACTAAGTACTGTAGTTTAAAGCTTCTGTGCTGATGTAGTTTGGTTTTTGTTTAATAAAGGTTCAAGTTGACTGTTTGTTGTGTCCATCTTGATGTGGTTTAATGGCACATGGTCAACAAATGACCCACAAGAAAACTAGAGGAACTGTTGGTGTCTGAAAGCTGTTTTGGTAAATCTAAGGTTTGAGAAATGAGCTTTACAAACTCTTTAATTTTTTCAGGGGTACTTGCAAATTACTACTGAAGCTAATTTAGCCTATTTTTAAATGCTTTGATTTATGTGTATTGGTGCAGGATAATTTCTTACCCCTACTACAGGTAGTCCCCGACGTAAGAGGTCCCAGACTTACGAATATGCATGTCGTTTTTTTCTTTCTAGAAATACATGTACAGTACAGTCACCAAGCACTTAGCCTATCCTAACACAGTTTTTAAAGATGGAGTGAGTGGAATTGTCTCCCTCCTCCATGCA
The DNA here is from genome assembly GCA_038048925.1 of Garcialebias charrua. Classification (NCBI taxonomy): domain Eukaryota; kingdom Metazoa; phylum Chordata; class Actinopteri; order Cyprinodontiformes; family Rivulidae; genus Garcialebias; species Garcialebias charrua. The sequence goes on from JBBPBX010011775.1 coordinate 40,108, forward strand.
GGTCATTCAACCTTTAGTCGGGTAAATCTTATTTGAGCCTCATGGCTCATTTACGAAAGCAACCTGCTAAACCTAAAGAACGATGAGTAGCAAACTAGCAAAAGGTAGACGTATAAAATCTGCATTGGTTTTTGCCAGGATTCCAACAGATTCTGACCTATACAAGTCATAACTCCTGCAGTGAGTCAGATTGTTTGCTAAAGCACATGAACTTGGTGCAAAATGTTTAATACTACCCTGAAGAAAAAAGTATAAACCTTTCGTTTGAAATACTTCCTCAGTCTGAGATGCCATGTTCAGCTCAGTCTCATAAATGGCACCTCACAGTGGATCAACCAGTTGGCTGACAGCTAATACCAGCTGCTCACATGATCAAGAACCGTCAGCTTAACGATGGATTGTTGGCACCCTGATGGTTGTTTGCCATTCACAGAGGGCTGAGTGATGCTAGCAATAACAGCATTGTAAGAGGGGGACAGTTGAACCCAGAGGCCTCCACCTGTTTAATGTTGGACGGTTTCTTTTCACAAAGATGGCCTCCTTTACTCTCCTCAAACCATCGTTCCTCTCTAACGATGTGAACATCTTCATCTCAGAGTGACAGCTGGCCTGGAGATGAGTGTAGACCGCAGAGTCCTGACCTGATGATGTTGATCTTCTGTGCCGGGCCATCCTTTTGGCCAGTGCTGTTTAGTTTCCCCGATGACTGATCACAGCCCTCCTGACACTGAACAGCATACACAATATTACTCTGTGCTTGGGGACTGGATCTTTAGGATGAACCAGTCTGCCGAAATGTAGTTTGGGGTTTTTCCTGGTTGATTCACTGTGAGAGGGTGCCATTTATAAGACTGAGCTGAATACAGCATCTCGGACTGAGGAAGTCTTTCAGATGAAAGACGCAACGTTTCTTGTTTTTTGAATGTCCTGAGGACCAGACATAGCCTTTTTTAGGTTTAATAACTGTTTTTTTTGTTTTGTTTAAAGACTAGGAAGTGGAAAAGCAAAGCAACCGCTTTGCTTTTATGTAATCATTTTCAGTTTACATTTCCAAAACGGGTTTTATTCGTTTAGTTGCTGCAGATGAACAGGTCTGTGCATGAGGTGCAAAATACTGTACAGGAACGATCTGAATAAATTAATTCACGTCCATCTTGGGGAATGGGTCCTTGAGTGTCCCTCATTGGTCATTTCGGTTAGGCTTCCGGTCACATGATCACAGAGTGGGTGGAGTTACGGTAGGAAATGAAACCCTGTAGCAGCAGCAGCTGAGGGCAAACCCGTAAAGCTGCAAGCAGCATTGAGGCCCTCGCAGCAAAGCACCGCTCCGGCCTTAATGTGACAACCATAGGAGCTTCAGCTAATCCGTCCGGTTGCTATCGAACGCTCTCGTGCCCATCCCGCACCCGTTCGCCAGGGTGCGCATTTATCACCTGCGAACCAGCAACTGTCGCAATGATGAACGCTCCCATTCAGTACCCGCATGCGTCCACCAGAGTGCGCACTCCGCCAAGTTTGGCTGAAATGCAACTTTCCAGACAGGAGTTTTTGGGATTTCCTTTTTTGTGGCAAATGTTTGATGAACACTTCCATTAGGCTTTTCCACATGTCATATGTGGTAATCAACAGTGTCAGTCTTATATGTTACACAGGACGAAGTTGGAAGAGTCAATCATTAATAGTGAGTTTCTTGTGTGAGTGGACATAAGTGATGTCATATATCCACAATACCAATTTGTCTCAAAGTGCTCATTGATCTAGTACCAACAATCTGGTGCAGATGGGATTATGTTTCACTGAGATAGGGCTGTCAGGTAGCTGAACTACAGGAAGTCACACAGTTTCAGGTAGCTGAACTACAGGAAGTCACACAGTTTCAGGTAGCTGAACTACAGGAAGTCACACAGTTTCAGGTAGCTGAACTACAGGAAGTCACACAGTTTAAGATAGTTGAACTAAAGGAAGTCACACGGTTTCGGGCAGTTGAACTACACAGTTTTAGGTAGTTGAACTACAGAAAGTCACACGGTTGTTGCAGCACTTGGACACAATTTATTTCAAGGTCTCACAGATACAAAAAGCTTTTTTTTTTCTTTGTTTTGCTTGAGGTTGACAACATACCCAGAGACACGACGATTAAAGANACCCACCTACGGTTGTCTGGTCTTAATCTCCATGGTGACCTAATCCTCAACAATCCCAGAACAGTGGCGTTCCAGTTGAGACACCAGCCTGACATCACTGATAACTGTGACAGCGTTGCTTCAGTTTTATTGGAGCAAGCAAGCTTTGATCCACATCTGATGATGATTCTGTGTTTGGGCATGAGTTGATTTGGATTTCTTACTTAGTAGGAAATCCCTTAACGCAGACGGCTTCTATTCATTTAGGTATTAAAGAATCAAACGCTGTGTTGGGAAGTGTCTCTGTGGGTCTGGCTGGAGGTAATGAATCCATTGGTGCTGCTGGCATGAGCAGGGCCACGCTATTAACCTCTCTGGCAACTAGACGGGTCTCACCCCGTCTGTCTGTCTCATTGGCTTGATGACACTCTCACATTCTGTGCTCAGTCCTCACACGTTGGCAGACACACACACACACACACACACACACACACTAACCTGTCCTTCCTAATCAAATTCCCACTGAAGTGAAAAGTATTCAGCACTGTCCAATCATTACTGAGAGTCAAAAAGATTCTGCTTGGAGAGAGTATTTCTTCTCTTACCACCCACTCAAACGAAGGTACACTTCAAAACTGTTTTACATGCGCTAATCTCCACTAGTCTTCTGCAACCAGATCAGATTTCACTATATTCTGCACCAGCCTTGAGTTTCATCATGCCTTTTATGTCAGGGGGTTTCTCTCTTATAACCGTCACAGAAAAGCCTTTAGCTCTGGCTGCGCGCTCTTATCTGACAAGGCAGTCGTGTAGTAGTTACGTCATGACAGAGGCCTTCATAACACCATCAGTTCAGAGATAAATCACACTGAGTTTGAGACTTTTACTTAGCCTAGGAAGATTTAAGGCAGCATCTAAAAGTTAAGGACTCGGGGCAGAAGCAGGAAGTGGATGACAAGCTTAACAAATGCCCCAAATTGCACATCGTATGGCCATTTAATGAGTTTGTGGCACGGCTGTCCATTGAATAAAAGAGCAACATGACATGATGGGGAAGAAATATGACATTAAAAGTGCTGGCAGTGGTCGTAAATGTTGTTTTATAATCTGGACTTGGCTTTGTGCACGTCTGTGTCTGTAAATAGGAAAAGTCCGCCTGCGCAGGAAAATCTCACAGCAGCGAGAGGCACCTGGCGCCGTCTGTAGTCGTAACAAGTGACAAGAAGGGATTAAAACTACATTTGTGTTTGTGCCAGCTTGTTACACGTACTCCCAATTTGCATTCTGTTTTATAACCTCCGTGTAATTCAGCATTGCCGCTTGGCTTAACCCTCGTGAGTTGGACTCTTTTAAATCGTGTTCCTCTGGAATGCTACGACTCATTCATGTGTTCCTCGTTAAGATTACAGTCTGGGACAGACTGGAGTAATATCCAACTCTGCTCATTCTACCTGTGAACTAATCGAGGCAGAGATAATGAAAGAAGTGGATGCATTGGACATAAAGTTAGAGGTGCCTGCACTGACAATTCATTAGGCAGACTGCTGGAAGACTGGTGTTGGCATGCTCTTAGCTTTACTACAAACCTGTTGCTGAGGGACAAGCTAACAATTTGGAAACTATTTCAAGCGTAGACATATATAGGTGGGTGAAGGATGTTTTTGTTATGATGTTCCTGCCAAGAGTAGTCCTTCATCAGGTTAGAAACATTGGGTTTTATGAGAATCTTTATGACCCTATAGACGGCAACAGCTTTTCATTCAAACCAAAGCTTTTGCTACAAATGTTGTAGAGGCAGGGCAGCCGACTTGGGACCTAAAAGTCCCAGGTTCGATCGCCAGCCATTCTCACGTATTGTGGTGTGTCTGACACCTAATCCCCAATAGACTATATGCCACGGACTCCCGTTCTAGCATTTCCGCATGCATTACCCGGGCGGCGCACTTCCGGTTAGCAGAAACAACACGAACATAAATTAGTAAATACAATTGATAAAACATCTACATACACACTAATAATAACTCTATACACATATAAATCTATATAAATCTATAGCAACGTTTCCCCTTCGGATAGCCGCGATCCATTGTCGCCCTAACCCCCACTCAGCAGGGGAACGGAACAGCTGTACCCACCAGTTGGTGGACACAACGGAACTCACGTGTGGTGCCAGTAGCTCGCAGCCGCTTCCCGTTTCGGGTTGTTGTCATGGTCTGCTACTAGGAGCTAACGCTAACAACAACGGCAGTGGATAGGACCTGGAAGTGGCGGACATGGGTTGTATATTAACAGAAGCACATCACCGCCACCCGTGGCATATACCGTAGTCTATTGCTCCCCAGGCACTTAAGTACCTGCCCACTCTCCACCTGGGTGTATCCCAAGTGCGACAGGTTAAATACAGAGAACCAATTTCACCATTGTATGGGAACATACAATGATGACAACACATAGCACTTTACGAAGTCTTGGCGTAATATTTTTTGCACTAATCAATGTGTATTTGTTTCAACAGGTGGCGCCATATGGTCAGCAGCCAATGGGTGGCTTCAGCCAGCAGCAGCAAGGGGGTCAACAGGGAACCCCTCCGTACTTCAGCTCCCCTCAGCAGACCCCCACAGGCCCATCCCAGAGCTCCTACCTGCAGCCTCGACCATCGCCGCAGCAGGTAAAACACATAAACAGTCTGCATCTTTGAACAAAACCAAGACGCAGTTTCCTGTGAGGCAAAAGTACAAAACGTTTACAATTTCTGGTGTATAAGCTGCTACTTGTTTCACACGCTTTGGACACAGTGGCTTATACAATACTGTAGCTAATTTATGGATATATTTTTAAAATTTATGGTAAAAAATTTCCACGAGCTAACGAGCCTTCCACCAAAAACATTTAGCAGTAGCTTCGTCAGCAGTTCTCTCCAGTGACTACCACTAGTCTGTTGTTCTTAGATTACTGTTTGTGTTCATTCAGTACGTTGTAGGTTAACATGTTTAGTAGAGTAACCATGATGTTATCATGAAGACCTATGAGGATCAGCAAGCAGTCTGTGTGTGTGTGTTGAAAACAAAGTCTATGAAACACCATCTGGTGGTGGGCTCTTGTACTGCAACAAGAGTTGCACATTCTATAACAAGCTACGTACAGTTTCTGAAATTAAAATGTGGACACCTGGGGCTTATATACAAGCGTAGCTTATTTATGTTCAAAATTGCACTTTATTTTTAATTTAATGCGTGCGGCTTATAGTCAGGTGCGCTCTATAGACTGGAAATTACAGTAGTACCGGTAGTCACCATTATGTTATCAACATTTTAAAATGAGGTATTAATGTCATGCTACACATATCTGATATTAGTTGATTTTTAGACTGCCCAGCCATAAAACCAACCATAACCAGTTTATGGAAAGCCCTAAATTTAACCTAACTTCATTTCTTAACTTACACCCAACCCTAACAGGACCTTTAAACCTTAGTTTAACCAAATAGGACTTGGTTTCCAGGCCCACAAGGACTACTGGCCCTGACAAGGTTGTTGTTTGTACCAAAAATATATATTTTTAAAAGGCACCAAATTTAACTATGCACATTTGTCTCCACTTCATGTTTACAGACAGGTCAGTTTAAGTGCATGCACACACACACACAATGAAAAACTTTAATGTTCAAACGTCTATTGCAAGAAAAAAAAGAACTAAACTCTCTGAACAACAAAGGATCTGGACTGCAGATATGCTTCAGGACTCGTCTTGCCATGTTTTCGCCTGCTGTTCTGTGAAGCGTTTCCATTGTGGATCTGAGATAGAAGCAGTCGTTTCTCAGAGTTGAGTGAAAGCTGCCCATGTGTTTTCTATCCACCCTGCAACCAGAGGGATTTATCAGCCCATGTGGAATGACTCTGGCCCATCGCTCTGTGCTGGATCATTACTGAACAGAACAATATGGAGCAGGGGGAAGAAAATAAGATAGGGGGGGGGGATTATAACAAATCTTGACAGGAAAAATAAGTCAAACTAAACATAAGAAAGCTGAAAATAAGGTGATTTTTAACATAACTGGTCAAATGGGTAAATTTCTTCTAAAGGTATACCATACCATACCATACCATACCATTTTATTTATAAAGCACTTTAAACAGGAACAAGTCCACACCAAAGTGCTGGACAAACAAACACGCAACAGGCAACACATACAATGAAGTACAACACGAAAAACATAAAAACATTGCAGATCATAAATCAAACGATCCAGTACAAATCAGCTGGCATTGAAAGCAATGGAGTAGTAGTGAGTTTTTAACCGGGATTTGAAAACCGAGAGGGAGGGGGCCTGTTTGATGAGCAGCGGTAACTCGTTCCAGAGTCTTGGGCCTGCTACAGAGAACGCCCTGTCACCCCTGCGCTTAAGGCGAGTTTCTGGAACTATCAAGAGCACCTGATCCTCTGACCTCAAAGCACGTGGAGGGACATATGGGTGTATCAGATCTGAGAGATAGGCGGGGGCGAGACTGTTCAGCGATTTGTAGACATACATGAGAATTTTGAATTGGATTCGAAGATGAACCGGTAGCCAGTGAAGGGAGGCCAAGACTGGTGTAATGTGCTCTCTTTTGCGTGTGCTGGTTAAAAATCGGGCAGCTGCGTTCTGAACCAGTTGCAATCGTGCAATGGTGGCTTGACTGACGCCAAACAGAAGTGAATTGCAGTAATCAAGCCTAGATGTAATGAATGCGTGAATCACTGTCTCCAGGTGCTTTTTGGATAATATGGGCTTCAGCTTAGACAGACGCCTCAGCTGGAAAAAACAGGATTTGACGATCATGTTTACATGACTGTTGAGTTTCATGGAAGGATCCATTATCACTCCCAGATTTTTGACTTTTTGTTTTTCGGACAGGGGTAGAGCAGACAGGTCAATGCAGTGGTTTGAGGTTGTGTCATTGGGAAGGAACAATATGGCTTCAGACTTCTTATCATTGAAGCTTAAGAAATTTAAAGCCATCCAGTCCCTGATGTCAGCCAGGCAGTCGAGCAGAGGTTGAATAGAGCCTGTACCATTTTGTCTTAGGGGGAAGTAGATTTGACAGTCATCAGCGTAGAAGTGGAAAGGTATATTGTGTTTCCGGAAAATAGCACCGAGTGGCAGCAGGTATAAGGAGAACAAGAGAGGACCCAGGATGGACCCCTGCGGAACCCCCCATTTAAGAGCCGCCACTGCAGAAGTAAAATCATTGATGGACACACAAAAAGACCTGTCAGAGAGGTAGGATCTGAACCAGTTTAGGGCTGATCCTGAGATGCCCACCCACTGCTCCAACCTAGCAATGAGGATCTCATGGTCGATGGTGTCGAAAGCGGATGTGAGGTCCAATAGGACAAGCAGCACAGAGTCACCAGTATCTGTGGATAGAAAGATGTCGTTAAAAACCTTCAGTAGGGCAGTCTCAGTGCTGTGGAGGGATTTGAAGCCAGACTGGAATAGCTCGGGGATAGCGTGATCCTCCAGGAAGCACTTTAGTTGGGACTCAACTATTTTCTCTAGAAGTTTAGAAACAAATGGGAGTCTGGAGACAGGCCTGAAATTGGATTGGTATTGTGACAATATGCTAAAAGAGACATCTTTAAAAAGAAGAGCTATGATTTTTTTGTACGCAGATGCTTCGAATAATTAATATATAAAAGTATTTTTAATAAAATAGTTTTAATTACGTAACTCTGCAGTGCGTTGCAGTTTTCGGGTGGAGAAAGGAGGGGTCAAACGCCAACGCATTTTTACGATGCAATGTAAAGAACGCACATTGTAAATAACAATGACTGAGAATATAGAAACTGAGGAACTAAGCAATTTAAGTGAAGATTTGAGCGATTTGTCTTCAGTTTGGGAAGCCAAAGTTTGTTCGAGTGATGAACAAGAAACAGCTGGTTATAATGTAGGTCTGCAGCCATATTTTTTTTAGCCTTACCATTCAGGGTGCGAGGGGGACTCCGAGATTTCAGAGGAGGAAGGGATGGAACGTGAAAAGGCCCACTTGTTCACTGGCGATATTAGAACACCCAAATGCGACACAACGTACCGGCATTTTTTAAGTTTTATTTTTAAAAAATGGCGATCTTGAAGACAATGAAACTGCGTTCATGGCGCAGCCGCAGACTGAGCTTCATGTCCCTACGTCACAGGACGTTGCATGCGTAAGTACCCGGATTTCCCGTGACGAAACACGACGCCAAGTTTAAAATCACTTTGAAACAAATTTTCATTGATTTATCATTTTGCTTGTAAAAATGAACATAGTTGAATGATACAACATATATATGTTGTGCCACTTTATGCATAGTTCCAACATCATGTCACAATACATTTAAGTCTGCATGCAAAAGTGGTTTCACTCTCCTAAAAGTTAGGTTACCGGTAATCAATATATCAAGTTCAAATGCCTTGTGTACAAATGAACTGCAGCGTGAATCATATATTTTATAAATAAAAGCCTTTTTAAATTTTATTTTGAAGTCAGCATTTTTTAAACCTCTACTTTCTTAGACTTTTTTTTAAGCGTTGTGTGTAACTTAGATGACAAATTTGTTTTGCTTAGTTAGCGTGATGGAGTAATGGCCAGAGGCGCAGCAAAACCTGGCTGCAGCTGAGAAACGCACACCTAAAGAGTGGACTAGATGAGCTGTTTCCAGGAAAAGTGTTGTCTAAAAATCAGCTGATGGAAACTAATCATCTTATGCAATTTTTTTTTGTTTTTATTTTTTAATAATACAGTATAAGCAACTGATTGGCTATGAGAGATACAGTGATAAGCTGCATTTTCTGTGAAAATGATTGCTCTTAATATTAGTTCATTAGAACCCTACTGGTAATTTGGTGGAGGCTGATGGGTTGCTTAGATACAGAGCAGTGTAGTGTGTGTCTATTAGATAATGGGTTTATCGTTGTCAACCTGATGTAAAAATCATTTTGCTTTCTTTAGACAACTGAACAAATTTAAAATTAGTTGCAATCTTTGTTTTTTTAAATTTTGTGATGGTTTTCTGTTTCAAGGTCTCTTCTGGTTCATTGTTTCATCCCCTTGTGTTCAGATTTATTTCCCTGTGTCCCTCTATGCCATTGGTCACCTATCTCTCTCAGAACGTTTCCAGGCAGCCTGCCACGCCCATCTATACCTGCTTCCTGTTTCACCTGTCACAGCTGCGGCCACGTCCATCATCAGACCCAGTCCTTTTAATCTAACTTACCAGCTGAGCATTATGTATTGTCCTTTTAAATCCTTAAATCTCTTGCGCCAGATCTCAAGTTTTACCGTATTTTTCAGACTATAAGGCGCACTTAAAATTCTTGAATTTTCTCAAAAATCAACAGTGAGCCATAATCTAGTGCGCCGTATGTACCTTATTAATTTCGGTTGTGCTTACTGACCTCAAACCAATTTTATGTGGTACACGGCGCTCAAAAATCTGTCAAAATGAACTACCGGTAATTTTGCTTAATGCACCTTATAATCCGGTCCGCCTTATAGTCCCCCCCCCCCAAAAAAACACTATACTATATGATGTTTGCTGCCACAACCGCATTTGTTTTTCGTGACAAAAAGTTTTAAGTTCCTTGAGTCAGTGCATTTTGTGTCCATCCTCATACTACCATGACATTTTTTGTACCCCGTTCACTGTTACTCATATTCTGGATCCAAATCACTAACTAGTATTTGATGGTTTGTGTACGTCTCTATAATGAATATTCATAAACACAATGCTGCCATAAAATCAACATTGATGAATTACTTTTAAAAATATCCTCTAGCTATTTAAAAGTCCAGTTTGCATTCCCCTAGGTGCACCCATACAAAGGCAAATTCTTGCAATGTCATTTAGTATAGATAATAATGTTTCCAAAAGTGTTTTTTGGCTGAAGCACCATATATGTGCCTCACAAATATGTGCAGGCTAATTTAAAATCTGTACAAGTTGATGCCATTTAGCACAGGCGGAGTGGTGTTGTCAAAGGAGGGAGACTGTGATTTACTGAGATGTAGTTAAACGCTCCTTTAAGCAGAGTGAAATATTCAGCACACTAAGACAAATAGCCAAGCTAAAACCCATTGTGAGCACAAAGGCGGGTTGTCGGAGACGGAAATCGTCAGTCTTGGCATAGTAATTTATATATTGTCAGCCAAGAAGCTTTATTTTTCTCTGAAAAAGCACTTGCTTGTTTCCTCACCTAACACGCTCACACAGACTGTGCAGCCCACTGAACAAACATTATTCAGTTTAACTAGGAGCAGCTTAGATCCATGGCCACATTGACATTTTGTGACAGTAATGGTGTGTTTTCATCATTGCTGATGATGTGGCGGCAATTGACCCCCGCTGACATTTATATACCAGGTAGCTCTTAACCAAGCGTTCTGATTGGTCAAAGCCATGTTTCACCTGTGCTGATAGGTTCCAGATTGGTTACCATGCCAACCTCGGTGTCGACCAAGCAGCCGGCTTCACATTATTTCTCATTATAATGTATGCACAGTGCTTTAAAGGAAAATGTTTCAATCAGCGCTCACGCTTGTTAAAGCTGCATAAAAGCCTTGGCAGTCACCGCGTCAATGCTGCAACCTGCTGTCTTCACCTATAATCAAGAAATCCTTCCTACAGTTTGTGTTAAAGAAATTCTGCATTTTAAGCCCCAACTTCACAGCAGGAAACATTAACTCCCCCCCCCCCCTTCTCTGTCTGTTCACTATCACAGTACAGACCCCAATACATTGTCATTTTCATCAGCTAATCAGCTTAGATCTTTTAGCTGTAACATTTTTTCAATAAAAGTCCTGCTCACCAACCACCTGTCCATTTTATATTTAACTTTACAGGCTTGACATGCTGTCAGAATGAAAAATAGGTTTACTAACAGGCGAGATTCTTAGAAACAGAGGCAGTTGTTAGCGTGTGCTTTCCTTTGTTGCATTTTGTGTGTAAAATTCACGTTTTTATTTCTGCTCAGACGTAATTACTGAAAATGCACATGATTGATCAATAAAAACCATGACATTTCACACATGATAAAAAAAAACGTGGCTGCGCAGTGGCAGTAAGCCTAAGTTAATTGTCCATTGATTGTAAAATGTCCATTGATTTAGGAATTTAGAGAGAAATGAAAACTGGGAAATATCACAGGGGAATTTAAATAACAAATAAGCTCGGTCCCCGCTTTTCATTTTTAGATCTAAAAAGTAAACATGTTGGGAAATTGAACTCGAACACGAGAGTTGAGAAAGATTAAAAAAATATGATTTTGTTATGCTTTGAGTTTTGTGCCATATTGCTTTCATTTTTTCTGTTCTAAGCGAGTGTGTTTGTCTCATTCAGTTTTGTGAGCGTGCGCCTCCGCTCGTGTCTGTGCACACGCTAATCAGGCAAGTGTGATGCTGCAATTCAGAGCTGTGAAAAGGTCAAACAGTGACCTTTGTCTGTAATTCTGGGCTGAAATGAAACATGATGTGAGCCACACAGAACGGATTACACGCACAAGCGCGTGCACATTTGCAAGCGCACGACAGATTATATTGTGGTTGTGGTTTTGACCCCTGTTTTTTGACCCTGCATTACTCTGAGAAATTCAAGCTGAAAAGTTCTTTATTTTGTTCTTCCAGCACTCTCAGCAGTTTCTTTTCCCCTACTCCACTCCCATTAACCCTAGCCAGAGGACATCCTCCCGTTGATGGAACCATTCCAGCTGCCTTTGACACAGAATTTGCTCCGCAACAACTACTATTAGCTGCTTTTTGTAACGAAACGAAGTGGAAATTCTGCTTTTCTTTGACTCTGTTGCACTGCTTTGACCTCATCTCACTGCAAGGAGCAACACAGGCTGAACAGACATTTTTAAGTCATCAATGCTCATGGAGCACACACACACACACACACACATGTGTATGCGTGTGTTTCTGGGGGGTGTAACATCACTTCAAGAAAGAAGCTTTCAAAAAAAGTGCATGGTTTGTCTAGTAGCTATGAAATGACGTGTTTTTAAAAAAACTCATATTTTTGAACTGAAGACTGATTTTCTGACTTACACTTATTTTTATTTTATTTTCTTGTTAAATCTGCTCCTTATTTATCTAATACAAACTAATTGTTCTATAATAACAAAATACCGGTAAGTAAATAACTCTTTTAACCATCAATTATCTATATTACTCAAAAACATTTATTTATATTTGTTCAACAAATCAACTTTGACAAGTTTCTTAAAGACAGGAATTTATTTGACTTCCTTAAATACTGACATTAAGTTATTCCACAATCCTACACCCTGTATTACAGTAGTTCTTCCCTTAGTTCTAAATGGCGGTTTGACAAACATTGAGATTGTAGCAGCCAGATCTTTTCACAAAATACATTTGGATATTTGACGGTAGTATACTATTATGAGCTCTATACATAAGTAGCAAAATGTTATAATTCACCAAATCATAGAATTTCAGTAATTTCATTTGATAAAATAATTCACTAGATGGGTGACAGTAATGTTTTCTTGTTATAATTCTTACAATTTTTTTCTGCAAAATAAAAATAGGCATTGTGCTGCTTTTACATGCTTTTCCCCATACACTAATACAATAAATCAAATGTGGCACAGTCATTGAATTATACAAGAGATACAATGCTTTATCGTTTAGTAGATATCTAACTCTATAAAATACTGCAATTGATTTAGATATTTTTGTTTTAACCAAATTTGTGACTGTAAAATTGTGACATTTGCAGGATAAACGGTGCCTGACGTATGGACATAGAGGAATTCCCACTGCTGTTGAGTTTGTAAGAAGGAGGAGGAGGAGGAGGTGAAGAAGGAGGAGGATCGTCTTTACCTTCTGGCTTCCTGTGAATCTGCCTGAACATGCTCCTGTACCAGTCCCTGGGCTTTTTCACACTCTGGTGTACAAAGAGAGACATGGACAGTAAATCAACACGGTGCATGACACCATCTGGAACAGGAGCTGAAGGAGACGCTCTGCCTTACAGATCTGGAGGCGATGGGCATCCCCGTCTCGTCCACCGGTCCAATTCCTGAGAACTTAATGAGCCTCTCCTCCTTGTTTGTTGTCCAGCTGCGAGGTAAACTGGAGTCTTGGACTCCATTGGACAGGCCACCTGAGTTACAGTCACAAAAGCAACATTTCATCAGTCCTGTTGCTTTTATTCATGAGTTTAGTGAAATAGTGACACTGTTTTTTTAATTTTACACAATTCCAGGTCAGTGCTTCTTTGTTTGCCTCATTTTTTTAAACTTGTATTTCAACTTAACTTTCTGTTATAGCTGATGCACAGTCCCTCAGCTGATACTCCAACTTGAATTTATTTCTGCACTTTAATTTACCATGGCAATTTTTATCACTTGGTTTTGATTCTTTTTTATTTTACAAATCTAACAGTGAAAATTTAAGTACTAACAATTTTAAACAGCCAAACATTCAGCAACCTTCAATGGAAAGTTAACTATTCAAGAGATTTTGGCCCTTTCAGGGACTTTCTCAACCTTGTTTTTAGCCTAAGAATGACACACACTAATATGATGCGTAGATTAGAAACCGTGTGATTTTACTCTGCGACTGTGATGATCCGTAGTATGATCCAAAGCTGGGAGCTGCTGGACCTTCTCCATTCAGTTCTGATCCCTTCAAGTAAACAGAAATATCCAAACATCAGTGAATTTTTCAGATATTGGCAGCGATACGGTGCACATGAAGCATGTGATGCTTCAGCTTTCCACAGGGAGGAGCACTTGGCCTCCTGTTTTTTCTGCTCAGCCTCAGCCTTGGTGTGCACTGAGGGATGTGTCTCATACCTTGACAGCTCCAGATGGCAGCCTTGTAGTGTGAAAAGGGCTCAGAGGAGGAGTCGGGAGTCCAGGGGAGATGACCACCTCATAAGACAGCTCTGGAGATTTCAGGCTGGGGTGTCTGGAAGAAACGTCCGGCTCCCCAGAAAAAGTGATCTGGGAGCCATGGCCGAGCACGTCCACTGCACTCTGCTGAACACAGGAAATGAGAAATATGGATGAACAAAAACAATGTGTGACCTTTGCTCCTGTCCTGTCCTCCTGTGGGCCCTGAGTAAACAACGCGTTCTGTGAGAGGTCATGTGAACTTGTTAGCGGTCCTGCTATTCTCCAGAGAAAAATGGGCCGCTGTGGTGGAGGGGGGGTGATGATGGGAGAGGCTGTGATGAAAAGACTTTTTTCATTCATTCATTCAACCTTTATTTAGTCAGGTAAATCTTTTGAACCTCATGGGCTCATTTACGAAAGCGACCTGCTAAAACTAAAGAACAATGAACAGTAATGGTAGAATTTCCTTAAACAATAAACAATCAAACAATAAACAATAGAAAACAAAAGAGAGAGAAAAAAAATATATATATATATATACATATATATAATATATATATATATATACATATATATATATATATATATATATACATATATATATATATATACACATATATACACATATATACACATACATACACACACATACACACATACATATATATATATATATATATACATATACATACATATATATATATATATATATATATATACATACATACACACTCCTCCTTTTAACAAAGTAGCAAAAAACTAGCAAAAAACTAGCAAAACAGGTAGACGTATAAAATCAAAGACAGGAACAAATCTGCATTGGTTTTTGCCAGGATTCCAACAGATTCTGAAAACCATATAGAGAAGTCAAGGTCGAGAGCTTCAGATCTTTTTGTAAGATATTCCATGAAGCAGGAGCGGAGTAGGAGAAGGCCCTTTTTCCAAGTTCAGTCCTCACTGACGGAACACTGCAGGTAATCATGTCCTGAGAGCGCACGCTGTAGCTGCACTCACGCAAAGACATGTAGGAGGAGATGTATGAGGGCAGCAGACCAAGAAGTGATTTGAAGATGAAAATGTACCAGTGGAAGAGTCTGCGTGAGGTTAATGATGTCCAGTTAACCAGTGAATACAGGGTGCAGTGGTGGGTACGATAATCACAACCAGTTATGAATCTTAGTGCACCATGAT